>JAVIXY010000527.1:0-10707 GCA_033030565.1 Fusarium nematophilum | reverse complement strand
CCGCTAAACCTGAGACTGGTATAACCTTGCCAGAATTCCTAACTTTCCTCCGCGATGTCCAAGGTGAGGACGTTGATTCTAACCTTTATATGTGGGAGAAGGAATTTGCCTACCTCAGCCGTCGGTACCGACCTGATGAAGTCGAGACCTCCGATGCGACTCATGACACGCAAGTCATGTCAGAAGCTGCCTTTGTCAGGTATCTGGCATCCGAGTCTAACTCACCGGTTATACCGGAGCCTCAGGCCTACGCCCTTGANGCTGCCTTTGTCAGGTATCTGGCATCCGAGTCTAACTCACCGGTTATACCGGAGCCTCAGGCCTACGCCCTTGACCGCCCTATGAACGAATATATCATCTCTAGCTCCCACAACACCTACCTCCTTGGTCGACAGGTCGCCGGTCAGTCCAGCGTCGAGGGCTACATCTCGGTTCTTGTTCGAGGCTGCCGCTGTGTCGAGGTTGACTGCTGGGATGGCAACTCTGGACAGCCCGAGGTCAACCACGGCCGCACCCTTACGACCTCGATTGGTTTCCGTGAGGTCATGACCACGATCAACAAGTATGCCTTTGTTAAGTCGAGGTTCCCTCTCTGGATCTCTCTCGAGGTCCATTGCAACCCTAATCAGCAAGCCGTCATGGTCAATATTATGAAGGAGGCCTTCGGCTCTCGACTGGTCACCGAGACGTTGGAAGACTCCTATGACAAGCTGCCTTCACCCTCTGAGCTCATGGAACGCATCCTCATCAAGGTCAAGAAGCCGCAAATCAAGCAGGAGCCTCCTGCCAGCGATTTCCGCGGCCGCCGACGAGGCAACAGCCTCAACTCTCTGCTAGCTCGTCCCATGACTGATGGTGCCATGCTGATGCCTTCGCAGTCGCCCCCTCAGAGCCCCATGCGTAGCCCTAGCCGTTCTTGTCGTCAACCGGTCAGAAAGACTCGCGTCAACACAATTACCGAAGGCGGGGTGCAAGACATGACGAGCAGTAGCGCCAGCGACAATGAGAGCAGCGGTGAGCGAAACTCACGAAAGACGTCTACCAAGACTGTTAAAGAGCTTGGTGATCTCGGCGTCTACTGCGCCGGTGTCAATTTTGCTGGCTTTGACGCTGTCGAGGAGAAGCAGTATAACCACATCTTCTCCTTCATGGAGTCGAGGTTTGACAAGCACTTCCGGGCCAAAGAACAGAAGATGGCAGTCAGTCTCCACAACCTCCGCTACATGATGCGAGTTTACCCTGATCGCACCTGAATCACCTCCAACAACTTCGACCCCCTCCTGTACTGGCGCCGCGGAGTTCAGATGGCTGCGCTCAACTGGCAGACCTTCGACTTGGGTATGCAGATTAACCGCGCCATGTTTGATGGTGGCCGGGACTTCTCGGGCTACGTTCTCAAGCCTGCGGAGCTCCGGGACGTCCAAGTTCTCCCGTATAACCCCGAACTTGCTAGGGGCAAGAAGGAGCGCAGTGTTGTTTCATTCACCGTCGATGTCATCTCGGCACAACAGCTTATGCGACCGGCCAACCTCCCCGCCAACAAATCGATGGACCCGTACGTCGAGGTCGAGGTCTTCCACGCCAGTGATAAACGAGAGAAGAATGAGTCAGCCTTGCCTCGAGGTTTTGACTTGCCCCAAAAGTTCCACACGAATGTCGTACGAGAGAACGGCTTCAACCCCATGTTTGATGGTCAGTTCAAGTTCAAAGTCACGACGAAACAACCCGATCTGGTCTTTGTCCGATGGTCTGCCAAACTCTCCAACGATGGCGAGAACTGCTATGACGGACCGATAGTGGCCACCTCCACTGCCAAGCTCAGCAACCTCAAGCAAGGCTACCGCACCTTACCTCTTTTCAACGATGCTGGTGACCAATACCTTTTCTCAAAGCTCTTCTGCAAGGTCAAGGTTGCTTGGATTGAGAAGATCATGATCGACGCACCCCGCCGCGCCCTAGATGGTAGCAGGATCAAGGGCCTAGGCGGAAAGGCCTTTAACCGAAACACCTGCCCAGAAGCACGATAAAAAGGTCCAGCACAGAGAAGACCAGCTTTGATAGCTATTGGTGATCTATATTTTCGACTTCATCTGTACACTATATTTCTTCCTTGGTCGTATTTTTTCCGAATTGGCTATCTTTTGACTTGTCTTTTCCATCTTGTCTTGAGTAACAACCCTTTGATACCAAACTTGATTCAATATCCATGTGTCGCAGGTCAGGCACGATCTCAACAAGCCTCATGAAACAACAGCACTTAGTAATCAAGCTGTGTGCTTCAAGTAAATCTGTGGGATGGAGTACCCCGAACTTCAGACATCAATCAATCCACACACCGCTGCTGCTCATTATCGTTTACCCGACCTTTTGATTCTTTTAGCAGGCTCAGTGCGACACCATGCTAAGGCGTATGTGCTAGTACTGAACAAGTGCTCGAGCACCTATGTCAGCGTTCTCTCTGTACCAACATACAGATACTGGCAAACCAGTGCCGAGATGGCTGGGCCAGCCCGTGTATTCCTTCTCTCAATTTCCTCCTCTTGGAATTTACGAAGGCTATCAGTTCTATATCCTATCCTGATTCTGCTGTTCTGCCACAACCCATATCTGCCAGGTCTTCAAGATAAATATGACGATCTGTTCATTCATGTCTTTCGCAAGATCGACTGGCGTCTGCCCCATGAAAGATTTCACGGCTACATCTGCTCCCGCCTCTACTAACGCACTCACCTTATCATCTCTGTCGTAGTCCGTCACCACCGTATGATGAAGAGGTGCTTTGCCCTTGAAATCTCGGATATTTAAGGGGTTTCCGTCCTCCAAGAATTTACGTAGCCGCAATCGGGTGAAACTTCCAGAGACTATGCTCGCTGACGTTGCAGGCCTGTCGAGCGCATTGGTCATCGTGAGGGATAGGATCTGTGGAAAATGAAGAGAGGAAATATATCGGTACAATGTTTCGCGGTCAGAGGCGATGTTAGGATTTGGTTTTTAGATACCTGGGCACAGAGGAAAGTACCAATACGCCCCTCGCTCTGCTCTTTAGACGGAAGCATATGTCAACCGAGACTCTCATCGAAGGGTCATACATCCGTAGATATTCTTCTCTGCACCATCGTTACCAACATTGCCGTGAATATGAGCGATTCCGAGGAGCTCCTTGGCGTAGGCTGCAGCTGTTGCCGCGGCATTAGACTTGCCACTGCTTATTCTTGTGGGTGTCTGCATAGTCACAGATCCCTCGCACCACAAGACATGGAAAATTATCCATAAGCCCTGCCGACCTAAGAATTGTTGGCCATGGTTTTGTACCTGCCTTGATGACCAAAGGCACATATTGTATCTGCAACTTCATCTGCAAGCGCTGCTCCAGTATGGCGCTTCCTGAGAGCTGGTAAAACCAAGGGATTCTCCATTGTTTCTAACCTTGGTCGATAAAGTGGGCGTTGATACCGAGGAATGAGTTTTTTTTGTCGAGAAGCCCAGCCATGGAAGGAAAAATGAGTCATACTTCTCGCCCTTGAAATAGCTCGTAAAGCGGATTGAGAGCGCGATTGTACTCGTTCATTAGCAGATTCACAGGCGTATCGCCGGTAGGTATCGGCCCTTCCTGAGAAGACGGGTGTTATAGAGAAGGAGTCTTCTAAAGCACTTAGAGTTTATGAGATTGAAAGGGAGGTTATGGTATGTAAGCAAGTCGACCAGAAGTTAATTCATCTTCGGATCGAATAACGTATATAGGTTGCCGAGAAGTTTTTAATCTCCAGGGTTCGTAGGATCGGCGTGAAGCATATCGAGTAGGTTCCGTTCTGTATCCCTACTCCTAGCAACTGGGCCTGCGTGTTGTCTAGAAGGTAGCTGACAAGATCGCGGCATTATCGAACGACGTGGAGGTGGGCACGGAGAGATGGCATAAAGCATGACGTTGTGCTCCCTTCTCAGATGTCGGACAATGCTTCCGGCAGTTGAAGCGATGAATATGTAATGTGTAGTCTTCAGCTTGTTCCGGAGGAACCATCTCTCGCAGATCCATACGATCTTATGAGACCGTGATCTATTGTCTTTCATTCTGAATCCGAATTGCCACCACCGTGTCCGCTCTCGAGGGTGACATATCGCGAAGCCGGGAAACCGCTCGAAGTTATCAGCCGTCCAAGTCTCATAATCTAGAAACCTGCCCGGTGCGTATTTAGTTAAGGCTGAACTGGTCGACGGCTCGAAAGGCGACGGCGTTGAGGAGACATCCTCTATCTCCTCATCAAACGAGTCCAGGGTGATTGGATACGCCCACAAACAGTGCAGAGGTCAAAACGAAGGCTGCAAGGCTGGCAAGGGTCGAGTCTGTAAAAGGTCTGCTCGGGCAAGTTCATTCGTGTTTGGGATGGGACAGAAGCCATTGACAGTGCATTGGTGGACTTGCAAGGAAAGAGACAAAAGGACCACGGTGCAGTGCAGAGAACCTTTGTCTTTTCGAATTGACGGCCTTGCTCCTTTTCTTCAAGCCATACCCCGTTGCGGCACGTCGCTTGTGGCTACCTGCGATGGCCTGATGGCTTATAGGGGTGAGCTGGCAAATGTGGATGGCAACAGAATCGTCGCGTACGAAGTGCTGCATGCAGTACGCCAGACACACCAATGTATGTAGCGATTTACGGTCAAATCGATCGCTTGATCGATTTCCAACCTTGGATCCTCTTGGCTCGGCTGGAGTCATGTAGCAACATGATTCATTAGGGGCGGGCGATGACGAAAGCTTCATTCGGTACTGCACTGGGCGAAGCAGACTGGGAGGATGCCGCTTGAAAGAGGCTGGAGAAGGGCGAACGAACGATGCAAGGGTCGCCAAGGACGGACTGCAGGAGCGAAAGGGGGCGAAGATGGCAACTATCCGCACAGGCACGAACGTGGATAAGATCAGCTGGTCAGGGGCTGACATCATGAATAAAGCCGTCATGCGACACCCAAACTCCAAGCGATTATTGGTGAAATTTTCTCTCACGATACACAGATGTGCTAACACACCCCGAAGACTCATTACTCTCGACTAGATCCATGTCTAGGCAGCGTACCATTTGGATTCATTGCTCGGTCATCTCATGCCTGGCTGAAACCAACTGATGGTGCCTCACAGACATGTTCTCCCTTCCAGGACCCCTGGAAAGCACATGCGCAAGATATACGGCTCCCTCTCTTGGAATAGGGCAAGGGATCACGCTCAACTCTGAAAGGAGATGGCACGACTAAATGGATACCTACATCAGATCGGAGCGACACCGTCAGATGAGTGCCCAAGCGGACAGGCCAGTGAAACGGTAGAACCCTTTGTTCTGCGATGTGGGAAATGGACATCCCACCGCGCATTCTTCAACATAGTACTAGCTAAAGAGGCAGCCTGTCGTTTCACTTAGGAGGCTAGGCTATCGTTATCAGACCCCGAAAATTGGACACCAACATGGACGAGCTCAAAGCGACGGTGAATTTCGCCCTCAACAGGACAGCTTCGAAAAGAATCGAGATAGCTAGTAGACGAGTCAGATGTCATGGATCGAGTTATCAACCCAACAAAAACGACCCTCGTGCTACCACTGACAGCTAGGCTTGCTTCTGCCGCCGAAGCTAGGACACTGAACACTTGTAGAAATCGGCCACCAAATTGGCTTGCTGCAAATCGGACGGGGCCTCGCAGGACAGTCATAGGACACGGAGTGGAGTACAAAACCAGGGATAATATCTTTGGAAGGGTTTGAATGAGATCGCGGCGGAAGTATACGAAGGAACCATATAACCCACAAATGATGCTCTCTAGACTTCAGTTCCTGGACGTAAACTACAGTAACAAGAAAGCGAGGATCGCACCACTCGTCGACATGTCACTGCCAATGAATGTCTCATTACGACATGGTGGTGTCGCTAAAAATGCCTTAGCCTTTAATGAGTTTTCTTGGGATCATCCTGCTTGCTCCCTTATGCCCCTAAGCTTGCCGCCAACGTATCTATCTAACCTTGAGTGGTTTAAATCTATTCTCTGGTGAGTTTAGCATCTGCCTGACACAACTAGTCACTTTTACCGTGTCCATAGAGGCATTCAATGCGGAGTAAACAATCCCTGTAACGGCGCTGGTGCGGCTCTGCGTCACTTTTTATGGAAGTATTTATCCCGCCTCAACGCAGAGTCAAAAGCGCTGTCTCTCGCCCAGGATGCTCGGGAAAGTCTCGCCATTGGTACAATTTATCCCCCCTGCCTCCACCATTACCCGCCCTGTCGCAATCCACACTCCAATTGACCTGTTGTTGGAAGAACTGAGAGTTCCCCCTTAACTTCAGGACCAAGATGAAAGTTTGAAGTCATACAATTAAGGTTCAAAGTCCTAGATGAGATCACCCAAAGATATAAGGCCTCTAAGGTCCTCTCATTGCGATTATAATAACTTAGCCAAGAATAATTACAATCATTACGATAAGAAACTACTTCTCATCAAGTGCACTCAGCACCCTGCGCAATCCAACAACACCTGTGAGGAATCTCCCGCTTTGCTTCGGCTATCCCGCCTGAGCTCGACGCTAGAAGCCAATTCACACAAAGTGCGTTTACTATATTTTCACTGACCAGATTGTTGACGTCCCCCTCAGGGTTCCGAAGTGTAAAAACGAGTCACAGATCTGACTCTTTAAGGACTTATTGGGTCAGAACCAATCTCACCTTGAAACTGGACCAGCCAATTCAACTTCTGTCTGATGTTGTATTTTACCTATGATACTCGGCAATAAGCTGCGCAAATGGAGATCTGAATTTTGTGGGTAGCACATATCCGCTGCTATTCGCCGGGTCTGTTACGAAACTTTTTGAGTCTACCAGGGTTAGGTCCACATGCTGCGCGCAACGTCTAGCATGGCCTCAAGATGGGCGTACCTTTCCTAAGTGACGACACGGCTCGTGTCGTTGTTTCGCGGATGAAGCTGTGTTCCTGCCACCATCTACAGTGATGAACCCTCGGCCGCGGTCTTACCGCCAACGCTTGAAGGAACTCCGAATTGCCGAGAGCAGCGGTGGGACTTGGTCGAGTTAAGGCTTGATGCCTGCTGCTTACAGACTGACTGTTGTGTGGTCGCGCTGATTCGACATCCACAGGAGCCAATCAACAAGCTCGAAGACACGGATGCAAAACTACCTAGGGATTTGTAAGTCGCAAGCAATGGAATCGGAGATCTCGATCCCAAATGCTGCTACTCGAAGGCGAAGAACTAAGTGGTAATCTCCTATTCCAAGCACCGGGATCAGACAAATTTTTGCGTGCACTTCATCAATTCGTAGAACTTCGTAGACGCGACCATTATATCATAATGAAGCGCCCGTCCGCTCAGACGGTGCACCTAGCCCCCACGATTGAAAGGCCCTCGCCGAGCCCGTCCGATATCCCCTGTGCGACCCCATCAACCGTTCATATGAATGCTTCCAGAAGAGCCTGTCCAACTTTCCCGTCGTTTATCTGACACATCGTTTCGGTAACGGACACGCTCTGCTTCACAATCGAGTTGACAAAGTCGAGCCCGTGGCCAACTACGGTCTCGCAGACCTTGTATTTCCGCTCCATCCGTGCTGTGTAGCGGAGAAGATGCATCAGATAGGGCAGCAGAAAGCTGAGGACGAAGATCAAGTTGACCACAGTCATCTGGACACCGCGGTGTAGAATGGATCGTGGCTGACCAGAAGCGGATTGGTTGGAGCTGGCCCTAGGCTGAACCGGCCCCAGGTCCAAATGGGTGACATCCTCAGGTAGAGCGGACTGGATCCGCCTGAGTTCGCAAACATCGAGGTCCTGGGGAAGTGCCTTGAGGAGATACGTCACACCATCAATGAAAGCCTTCCGCTCGAAAGTAACATCTTCCTCTGCGACCGCGGGCTTGCCTTCATCGATGGAGGTGTTTACGAGACTAGTGCCTAGAGTGAAACATGATCAGCATGATGAATATGAGTCTTGGCCCTTGTCGCAGAATCCGCCTTACCTTGCCTCGCAAACTTCCAATGGACGCCTGAGGCCGCCCTGATAGCCTGACCATCACCCACAGACTCCGAGTAAAGAACCCGGCTCATCGGTAGCGCGCACATGGCCTTCGAAGGCGCATCCTGATAGGCATCGTTCCGCTGGGGCGTCTCGGCGACGGGTGGATCCTTAGTCAGAGTCGGGACATGGGCGTCTGAGAGTAGCCGAGGCTTTGGGGGTGGCTCTGAGACTAGGACACCCGGTCGTAAGGTGTCAAGGCTGATGATTGGGCGAAGGCATCGAATCGGACTCATGCCCGACTGCAGCGATGGTGGAAGCATGGCAACATTTGATATCCTGCTCTCAGTGATTTGACCAACCTTGACCACTTCAAAGGCTGGCACAAAACGACCTGTGATCGGACGCCATGTCGCCGAATGTTGCTCGTTATCATGCAACGCTGATCCATTGGTGGCGCGCGAAAATGAAGAATCAGGTGGGCGACGATAGGACCATTTACCGGTTCAACATCCGGGCATAATTATGGCGGCCGAATAAGAAGTATACAACGATTTACGAGAAGCAAATGTGATTTTCCGGGGAGAAGTGAAAGCCCAAAAACTGTTGGGTCAGAATCAAAATAAGGAAACGAAGAACATATGACGCAAGAATGACCGACTATCCTACTCGCTAATTTGCACACGTTGCTTTTTCTGTTAGCCTTCAAAAGCTTACTGTCCATCCGTCCACGTCTTATAAACTGACCAGACCTGCTGCTACTTTAGAAGTGCCACTAAGCAAGCCCCCTCCAGGTATGGCCAGGGTCTTGGGAAGTTCTTTGAAAATTGAATCACCAAAACGCGGTGGAGCTTTACTTTGCTCCATGTTCCTTCCCTCTTCACTGTCATCTCAACTACAAGAACGTTCCCCCAGTAAGCACGGGTGGGGACGCACACTCCGTATTGTCTCTCAGTTTCACACTTCATGCATCCCTCTGTTTGTCAGAGATCCATCAGAGTTGTGATCGTGACTGGGCACAACCCGAGCTTGGTGTGTTTTTCGAGGTAATTTGTGAAGGCCAATTGAGCTGGGCGGGCGTAATGTAGGAGAAGGTACGGATAGAGGAACTGGAAGAATTATCCCGTTGGGCTGCCATGGCGATGACGGTATCATGGTTGAAACTACCTAAGCCAGCTGGATGCGGAATGAACCTACGAGAGAATGCTTTATCAGAAACTAGGGTGATTTGAGAACGAATCATTTTAGAAACTAGTGACTTCTGTTCCATGATCAAGATCTCTGCCCGGCGATGGCCCTTGTTAAAAGTATGATCGCGAAAATGTGGTGGGAGAGGTAGGCCCATAATCAATCAAATTGTTGAGCAGGCATTCCCAACAACGTACACATATTTGGTTCCACTATTATAAGCCATATACGCCAGTGACTCGTAATGGGTAGTGATGGATGACGACTGCTCGTATGTAGCTTGCCTATCAAGTGGCTGATGCTGCGGCAAGCCTGCTTCATTAGCGCCCGCCATCGAACCAGTAGAAAGTTCCAAAAGCAGGGTTACCTGCTCAATACACTGTTGATCCCGGTGCCCGTAGAAAACCATTGTTTCCCGTCCTTCGGGACAGTGAGTTCGGGACGTTTGGGGAGCTGATTCTCTCCGTGATGAAGGACGAGGCCCGTTTATGGGACTGTGGATTCTCTGACCCTAGCTGAATCGCGTCTTTCGGCCACAGACGATTGCCTCGAGCTGCTGGCTGTGTGAGGCACGTAACAAAGATTGCAAACCGGACAAGTGTCGTGCTGTTTCAGGAACCACTTCGTGATGCAATCTGAATGGAAGATGTGGCCGCACGGCAAGTGACGGACCAGGTCCCGGTGCCGCAACGTCTCCAAACAAATGACGCTGGGTGCGGAGTTAGAGTCTAAACACCGGTGGGCCGCTTTCATTGGAAGTCCTACCACTGGAGAAAGGTGCTGGACCATTCAGCGGAGTTCCGCTCATCCTTCGTTTCGGCAATCCATTTCTTGTAGGTCCGGGCTGGAATTGCTTGGTCAAAGTTTTCGACTGAGAAGGGATGTCTGGCAGCCTCTAGATCATTTGGATGGACGTCCACCTGTTCGCGTTCCAGTCGCTTTAATAAATACCTAGTTATGGCGCCTGTTAATTATCGAGAGGTCGAAAAAAAAAAAAACAGGTGAGCCATTGGCGTGTGAGGAGAAACGAACCAGCAAGGGGAGAATATTAGGGAGATGACGAATACAGCACCGAACAAGATGAGCAGCGAAAGATATTCCGGCTGTGCAGGTGAGACTCCCTCGTCCGAAGCAGCGGTGTCGGTGCTCATGTTGATATCGATAAGGTCTCCATGGATCATTGAATCAGGACTGTTGTCTTTGGCAATCTCCGTTGTACAACTTGGGCAACGATTGAGAATTCCGCAGGGTCCGTTTTATGTTCTGTGTGCATTGGGCAGATGCGGTCGGAAGATGGCCAGTGGACTGACATTTGCGGTTCCTCAGCCTGCGTAGTAGTAGATTTGATAGGCCAATGGCAACCTTGGAGCTGACACAACAATGACGCCGAGCAGACGTCTCCATCGCCGACGACATGCTCCGAGTGTGTCCAGTCGTGGCCTTGATCAATGACTGCGGGCGAAGTCAACCACGGTTTCTGTACGGTCGCACATTACCACATGGGTGACATAACCCTTTT
>JAVIXY010000526.1:0-10729 GCA_033030565.1 Fusarium nematophilum | reverse complement strand
GCTGGTTGCCAAGCACGGGGAGCGAGATCTCAGTTGAGTTGAGAAGTGCGAGATCAGTGACAGAGCTCTTGGAGCCATTCCAGGGCTCCTTCGACCCCAGCGAGGGCCAAGCTATTGCTGCCAAATCACCTATCGAAGCGGCGGAACAAACGGCGCTTGCTAGCGTTATCACCGGATACGAACAGGCAAGCTGGAGGAGCTCATGTGGAACAGGGCGGATGTGGTTGATCTCTCGGGCGAGATGCCGCAGGCTTCCTCCAGCACGGGAGCAGTATCTGGGCCCGGCGATACGGCGATGAGCGGTCCGAGTCCACAAGAGGATGAGCACGTTCGGCGGTATAGCGTCCTATTGGCGCGGTTTACAATGGCCAGTGGACAGACTTTGATCTGACGCGGAGCCTGGAGCCGCTCCGAGATCTGTTATCGATGTAATGGGTGCTCAATCCCACGACTCACAGCTCACCGACCTCACAGCGCCAACACATTAACGAACAACCAATTCGATGTACGTCAGGGCGACGTCGAGCGGCTCATTGCGCGGGGATATCTGCACAAGCTAGGCTAATACGTTGCAAAAACCCTAATTTTTTAACGTTTGGCCCCAGCCATTTGTCTTGCTCACCTGGCGATCACCATTACCTCACTTGCATTATGCTCGGGCGGTGGCCGAAGTCACATGCCGAGATAACCTTGGTCGCTCGGTTGCGCGGACATCGCAAGCCAGCAAGCCACATTTACAGGAGATACGGAGACTACTATGCTGGTCGCCCAAGACCCGGGGAGCCTAGAAAAGGCATTTTTGCTTGATTCCATGATTCTAGTCTTAATATTTCATTCAAAACCCATCAGAGAAATATTATTAGCCCTTTGACTGCAGTAATTAAAGTATTTGAGTTATGGTTCCTGAGGGCTTATTCTCCATCGGAGACAGCTTGAAGAAAGACAAAACTTCTTTGCCTCTATATATTTTATCTGGCAAAGACCCTTCATTGAAGAAGTAGAAATTTGCATTCTCCTCTGCCAGCACTCTGTAGACATCGTGACTGTAGATCCACAAGGCTTACTCTCCAACACGCAGTCGATAATTCTGTCCGTTCAAAAATTCGTCTCATTTCTAGCAGCTCTGCCAGCAGTCTACCATGGCAGGATAACGGCCCTCATCATCGCCGCTGTAGCGGCTCTCCAATAATGTTCTTCCCTTTTGGATCATTTTTACTACATTCCCCATGTTCTGTGCATCTGATTCACTTACAGCGGCTCTGAAAACAAAGCACTGGTGATGACCCTACTTTTCTACATCGGCTGCGGTGTTTTCAAGTCCCCTGCCCAGACGAAAACCCCAATGGAGGCACCAGAGAGGAGGAATTTGTCCAAATCGTGCGAACGGCAGTGCTTCACCCAGATATCGCGCAACAGGCCGTGGCTGGCGTTGGGTCACTCGCCTGGACTGATATTCCGCAACCGCCTTGACTAGCCCAGGCTTCTTAGCTTCCGTTGTCATGTCATGCTGGCTTTGCGAGCAGCCATTCTTAGCAACTCTATTCCTTATCTCTTCGATCTTTAAATATCTTTTACAGTTCCAGCCCCCTGCCTGCCGGCTGACACATCACTACGTAAGGTGGGTGTTTTTCCCCCGCTCCATTTCAGGCTTGGCCCCCCGGGCGACACTCGGGGGACGTTCGGAATGGCTTGGATGGGTTGTATCATTGGGTCCAAATGGTCATGGCGGTTGTTTACTGGTTTCGCACTACCCGGAGCATGGCAAAAGATGGCTTGCCTGGCGCATCGCTAGGCAAGCGTCGGTCATTGTGTTTCGTCCCTCCAGTCTCCACGAACACTCGCCATCCAGCGCCAGTTTATCGTGAGCAGAGCCAAGACGGGGGCCTCGGAATTTTCAATCAATTTTTTTTTTCTTTCCTTGCCCACTTCTTGCATCTTTTGAGCCTCCCTTTGTGTTCCCTAGTGAGCCCTTTTGAACCCCGAATTTCCTCTTCCCTTTGCTCCGCGCTGATGCCGTACTAAAGAGCAGCTAGTCTTACTGCATCGCACCTCTGAGGAGCCCGGTGCAAAGTCATGTCGTCGCCTCTGGGTTTCACTCCATGGCGGGGGAGAGCTCTGAGCTCGATCTCACAGCGCGATCAGCCGCAATTGCACGGCTGGGATGCCTCCAGCCCTTCGCAGCACCAGATTCACGGCTCTCATCTCCCAATTGCGACCTCAAGATCGTCGTCCATTGCCTCTGTCCCAGGCCAAAGAGAGCCGATCCGATCCTTCATCCACGGACCCGTGCGCGACAGCTTAGGTGGGCGCGCATAAGCTCTCGCATTGTCCGAGCTTCTCTAATCTTCAATAAAGTACCCGTCGATAGTGTTCAGAATGCTCGAACCGTCCGTGAAGATACCGCGGAGCTTGCGACGTACCTGCCAGACGGACAGACCCAACAGAGCCCGGCGTTCCTCCAACGAGCCAGAATTTCTTTCCAAGAATCTGTGGAATCCGAAGCCGGCGACGATGTATCCAGGGTTGAGCATGCGCACCCTTCTCAAACTATCGTCGAAGTTTCCGAGCCACCGTCGCCAGAGGGCCGAGCTGGTGAGACCGAGGTGCCCGCCGGGCCGTCGGTGCTGTCAAACCTTCTCCAGAGGTCACGTCCCCAGTCGATTGCGCAAGACCAACCACATGCCTCCGACTACGGTGAAAATGGTGATGACAACCAAATTCAGACCAGACAACTTCGGACTAGCCATGATACAGACGACATGACAGAGCACAATCCTCTACTTTCACGGGTTGCTTCGGGAGGCAGGAGATCTTACTTGTCGGATCTCGAGGGACAAAAGTCTCAAGCGAGACGCCCCTGGATCAGTGGTCTGGTGAAGATTGGACATAAGATGGAAGAACAGATGACCCAGGGTGTTGCAGTTGCTGTCAATCCAAGCCGATGGGGTCGAGAAGCACTCTGGCATAGCTATGTGCTCACACCAGTCTCGTGCTTGCCGGCCGTCGCAGTCGGTCTTCTGCTCAATATCTTGGATGCTCTATCATACGGTATGTCTCCTTGACCTTGGAAGACCAGAGCCTGTTGCTAATTGTAAAAAGGCATGATTCTCTTCCCTTTGGGAAAACCGATTTTCTCTCATCTAGCGTCCGCTGGAATCTCGGTTTCCTACGTCAGTACTATTGTATCGCAAATCACATTCTCATCCGGAAGCATATTCAAAGGTTCAGTTGGTTCTGAGTTGGCCAGTCACCTGCCTCTTATGTTCGTTCTCGCAGTCAACTAACATCGCCCAGATCGAGGTGGTTCCCTTCTTCCACAACATGGCCGCGAAGATCATTGAAGTTGTTGGGGAGGACAAGCCGGATGCCGTGATCGTCACCACTATTGTGTCATTTTCTCTCAGCGCCATGATGACCGGCATGGTGTTCTATCTCATGGGACGGTTTAAGGTTGGCTATATGGTGGGATTTATCCCCAGACACATCTTAATTGGCTGCATTGGCGGTGTTGGGTGGTTCCTTATCGCAACCGGATTCGAGGTCTCATCTCGACTCGATGGCAGTCTTCAGTACGACCTCGATACGCTGAAGCAACTAACAGACCCTGCAACTGTGCCCCTCTGGGTAACGCCCCTAGTGTTAGCCATCGTTCTGTTTTATTGCCAGTCCAAGATCGCCTCCAGGTTTTACCTGCCCTTGTTTATTCTAGCGATTCCCCTGTTTTTCTATTTCTTTGTGTTTGCACTCGATGCCTTGGACGTGGATGTCCTACGCGACCATGGCTGGATCTTCCAAGGCCCTCCTTCTGATGAGCCATGGTGGTATTTCTATACGCTTTATGGTGAGTTTGAGTCATCCGTTGTCATCTACAACCGCTGGAGTTGCTAACTTTTGCCCAGAGTTCAAGCTTGTCCGCTGGGACGCTGTTGCAGGGACCATTCCCGCCATGCTCGCCTTGACCTTCTTCGGCATTCTGCACGTTCCGATCAACCTCCCCGCCTTGGCTCTTAGCTGCGGCGAGGATCACGCTGACCTGGACAAGGAGCTAAGGCTTCATGGCTACTCTAACTTTCTGTCTGGTTGCTTTGGCAGCGTTCAGAATTACTTGGTCTATGCGAACACCGTCTTTTTCATGCGGTCAGGCGGGAACAGCCGTGTTGCTGGCTACATGCTGGCAGCAGCAACCTTCGGAGTTATGGTAATCGGTCCATTTCTTATTGCTTTCATCCCTGTTATGATGGTGGGCACTTTGATCTATGACCTCGGCTTCGAGCTTCTGCTGGAGGCTCTTTGGCTCCCCCGTAAGAAGCTCAAACTGGCCGAGTACCTTACTGTAGTCGTGATTATTCTCGTCATGGGCATTCACGACTTCGTGGTAGGAATTGGCGTCGGCATCCTATTGGCCTTTGTGTCGCTCGTTCTGCAGACATCACGAGTGTCTGCTATCCGTGGAAACTATTCCGGTGATATTGTCACATCTACGGTGAGACGCAACCCATCACAGCACCAATATCTACATGATGTGGGACAGCAAATCTATATCGCCAAGCTTATGGGGTATCTCTTCTTTGGCACGATTGTCAGTGTAGAAGAAAAGGTTCGGGGTCTTCTGGATGATAGCACCTTTGCCAAGCATCCCATCAAGTTTTTGATTTTGGACATGTGGCACGTCACCGGGCTCGATTACTCTGCGGGAGAGGCTTTCAACACCATCAGTCGGTTGCTCGATAATAAAGGCATTATCCTTGTCTTGAGTGGCGTGGGCGCCGAGAGCCAGCTTGGTCAGAATTTGAGGGCGGTCGGACTGGGAAGCGACGGCATCGAGGTCATGATGCTGCCCAACCTCAACTCCGCTTTGGAAAGCTGCGAAAACGAGCTGCTTAAGACTCTCTACGCGAGACAGGAAGAGCTGAATTCTCTGAAGCGGATGTCTCCTCAACTCTTGGATGTGCCTCCAGCTAAGACCTCCGGCCTATCCTCGTTCGATCATCCATTCAACTCACCTCGCCGCAACCATCTCATCGAGGCCGCGCGCGATGCTTTGAGCAGTGTCGAGGTTCAGCGTCCATCCAAGCGGCAGAGTTCCATGGAGCCTCTCCGCGTCGTGCTCCAGATCTTCCAAGGATTAAGCGACAAGGACGAGAATTTCTGGTTCCCAGCAACTTTATACTTTACACGTCGAGAGTACCCCGCCGGCACCGTTATCTTCCGGCGTGGAGAACAAGCCAACGGATTCTATCTCGTCGAGCGAGGCATCATCCGCGCCGAATATGACTTGCCACAAGGCTGGTTTTGCGAGAGCATCATGGCGGGAACGACATGTGGCGAGCTGCCTTTCTTTTCGGAGACAGAACGGACAGCGACGGCTGTCGTGGAAAGAGATTGTGTCGTCTGGTGGATGGATCGATACCAGTGGAAAAAGATTCAAAAAGAAGAGCCAGAAGTCGGCAGGGAGCTGCTCAGGATATCGTTGAAGCTTACAAGTGAGCGGATGAGTGCGATTACTTCGTATATCTTGACGACAGCGGGTTAGGATCTCTCATAATTCACATTATGTTTATTCTAGAATTGTCAAAATGACAAAATCCCAAACAAATCATCACGTCTCTTGAAGCTTTGCGTGGTTCTGAGTTATGAGTTGGAGTTCAACGCAGGTTCCACTTCGCGACATTGTGTTAGTCAGCAGCAGCCGGAAACTGGGAGCCAATGAATAAATACACTCAGTACACTTGAGCACATTATCAGACGTAACACCCATTGTTTATATTGCTCATACCTTGACGTCCTGATTCCCTGCCAATATAAACCCTACGACCCTCGGTTTAGCGCAGGCACAGAGACGATGGCGCGGCATGGGCAGGCTGATGGTCAAAAATGGCGAGCCCCCGAACCTTCCACCGGAGAGAGAGAGGCATGAGTTTCAAGTTGTTGAGTTGATTGTAGGAGTAAGATATGTGTACTGCAGGAGAGGTGGCAGTCACCCTTATGTACCCACACACAGAGACTGGAGCGTCTGTATCCATCACTTTCAACACTCTGGGGTATGTGCTCCGCATGTTTCCCCAGATCCCCCAGATTTCTCCAGGACGTAGACATATGTCGAAGTCCCAGGGTCCCAACTTTATGCTTGCAACCAGGCTCGCTTTCTCAGAGCCATTTCGGATTACGCCATCAAGCGGCACGGCATCCATGTCATTCTTGACATTCACTCCCTACCTGGTGGCCTCAATGGAATGGGCCTGGGCGAGAAGGAGGGCAACTATGGTGGTTCCAGAACCAATTGCTCTTGAATATTCTTTCAAGGCAGTTGACGCTGCGATCAATTTTATCCAGGAATCCGATAACCCACAAGGTTTTACCCTGGGCCCCATCAACGAGCCTGTTGATAACCGGGACTTCACCGAGTTTGGAACTCCGGAAGCGCTTACCGACTAAGGAGCAGCCTGGGGTCTCAAATACTTCCAGGGTGTCGTGTTGCGAGTTCAAAAGCCAATCCTCGAATCCCCATCATGCTCCAGGGAGGCTTTCGACCTGTCGAGTTCTGGGCTAGGAGCTTTCCAAGCAACACAAACATCGTTTTTGACGTCCATCACTACTACTTCGCCGGTCGCGCAACTACGTCGCAGAACACTCCCGAGTTCATTTGCCACGATGCCAAGGAGACTGTCGGAACGGGCAAACCGAAGTTTCCCATTTTCGTTGGTGAGTGGTCTATTCAAGCCGCCAGCAAAAACACGCTTGCTAGTCGCGCCCGAAACTTGAACACCGGATTGAGGGTCTGGTCGGGTCATACCCAAGGAAGTGAACTGGACCTACAAATTCTATGGCAATGTTCTCGCGGACGGTGAGGGCACTCAGGGAGACTACTGGAACTACTCGGACTTGAATAAATGGGCTTTTATCAATCCTTCGTCTGGAGTCGCCTGCGAACAGACGCAGAGTCACATGGCATGCCTAGTTGCTATTAAAGGTCACGGAACTGGTTAGCTAATGGCCAAGTCTATGTCAGAGGTCGCTACAGGAAGAGTGACGAGGTCGCCGAGAAGCAGCTAGAAGCCAGCTACTGAATAGATTGAAAGCCCATTCATTCTTGTCCTTCTAACTGATGCCCTGAAATCCGTACTTATGCCCTGAATTCGGCCCCATCGCAGCGATGCAGCTGATGGCCCCTCAGCGGGGTTTCCCCCAGATCCAAGCCTATCCGCGCCACTGTGGACGCAGCCAGCAGTTTGTGGGTATTCCCGTTCTAGGCCCATGACAGTCTAGCTTTCTTGCTTTCAACAGAACAGTTGATTAAATAGCATCCGAAAGGCCAGAGAATTGACTAGTTTATCGTGTTCCGGGGCAAAAGCGTATGTTATACCTAGTGAAAGACGCAGACGAAAAGATATCCTTTGACAAACAACACAAAAAAACTGAGAGACATGAACACGTACACAGACTCTTTTGGATGCGTTTCGACGAAAGGAGGCCAGACTTGGTACAATAGGTAGAAGCAAAGGTTGGTACAGTGGGATGATCATCTCACACCCTCCGAAACGTCGACTATTGCCTGCCGGTTTACATCAGTCCAGTACTTTTCCATATACTGCCGCACTCCAATAGGGTCCACGGTCGGGCAGAGCTTGTTCACCACAGGCTTTAGGACCATCTCATCCTCGGCATCCCGAATATAAGCAAGTTTAAAGTCCGCCCACATCTGCCGCATGAAATCGTCCGGTGGAATATTTCCCAAATGCTCCTCGAGATCGGCTTGCTTTACCAGGTTGACTTGAAAGTTCTTCCCGGTAACGGCTTCTGCATGACCAAGGAGTTCACCCATAGTTATTGTATCGCCGACCATGGTCATGTTTTCCTCCCATTTAGGTAACTCAAGAGACGCCACGAAGAAGCGGCCCACGTCCCTCATTGAGGTCATTGTGATTCGCGGCCACGAGCCATCGTCCTTAATCGGGAGCTCCGCGACGCCACTCCGGAGCCCAATTAGGAAGGCTCCTGATCCGTCTTTCAGATCTCCCTGTCTCAACAAGCCTTGGCATGCCTCATCCTCGCCAGCCATATAACCTCCTCCTGCCCTCATCTGTTGTAGGGAAATTTCTTCATCGATTTCAGAAGGCGTCGGATGTATTCCATGGCCGATATAATTCATGAACGAGCCGTGGTTGAACTTGGCGCACTCGATCTCGTTCTTATATTTCAAGCATTCATCCCAAACGCCTTCAGACGACCATTTGGTAGACATAATATTCTCCTCCCCTTTCGGCCCGAAGGCCCATTGTGACGGCGCGAAGCGCTTGCAGCCCGCCCGAACTGCGGCATGGAGTAAATTCCTCTGTATCTGTGCCTGTGTGCCGTCGATGGCTGAGGTCATAGACACTACCGTGTGGACACCCTTCAAGGCCGTTGCTAGCGACTCAGTGGAGAGGTAATCGACAACACGGATCTCGGTGCGAACACCATCTTGGTCAATTGCACGAAGCCAGAGTGGGACGCGAGAGTTGCGGGAGAGAACAATGGCGTTCCATGAGATTTGGCGTTGGTGACGATAGCCCGACCGAGACTGGGAGAGGTCCCGCCAGCAAGGGCAAGGGTAGGCATGGTTCCGGGGGCCAACAAAATCAGTGACCAGAGTATGCAGGGTAAATGCAGATGAGATGGGAGACAGTATCTCCACGAGAGCTTTTTTTTCGAAGCGCACTTATATCCATGTTTGAGGTGTCAGTCAACAGGAGCAGCGGGGACGCACAGGGGACGTCGCTGGACAACCAGGTCCCTGATGGTCAGGGTCCGGGCTGGAGCCATTTCCCTGATCCCTCCCTGGGGTCAACTCACTTCGGGCCCCGGGGGTCATAAACTCCGTCAACCCCGTACCCCGCAAGTCAGACAAATCCGCAACCCGAGATTTCCGATCTCCGAGCCAATCAGCGTGCTAGAAGCTGGCCTGCGGTATTTGCGTGATGTCGCTCTCTCGAGAAAGTGCCCAATTGGGAATATTATGGGTAGAGGACATTTCTCCGTAATGCCTCGGTTCTCGCAGAATTTCCGGATCTGGGTTTTTCTCCCCTGACCTCGTGCTGTTGGAATGCGGCACCGGTCGGGGCCCTTCGGGGACCCCCGATGGCGTACCCCGAAGGAATTCAGGGTGTCAACTTAGGCGCCGACAGGGATTCTAGACCGTACTGCTTCCGGCACCTAAATTAGTATGTAGCTAAGAGAGGGTCGCAGTACATAAGCGCCCCTCTCATCCCTCTAACAGGGATTAGTTCAGCAGCTCAATCAATCGTCTCTCTCACCCCCTTGTCTTTACACCTTTCTTCTGACACCTGCATTGTAAGGGGGGGTCTACTTTCAACCAATCATAGCTTAGAAATCTCTGCACCTCGTTGGTGGTACAGTGGGACGCAAGAAGTTTGAGTCTTTGAATCCGTACCAGTCTAGTCAAGCTAGCCTGATCGAGTCCTTATTACGGATAACGACCCAATCAGAGCAAGGGTTCAAATCAAAACAAGGCCTCAATCAGGCTAGCTTGGCTAGGCCGGTACGCCTTCAAAGGCTCAAACTTCTTGCGTCCCACTGTAGGAACTGAAACTGATGCAACTCTGCTTGGTCTTGAATAAGATCGGGGATAGCACCAACTGCCTCGACAATCTTCGTGACCTTTCGAGTTGGGATTGACGGGTGCCTGTTCCTGAAATGACTGCTTACCTCGCCAGCTACAGACCCAAATTTGCACAACTTACAGATTGGGAATGGGTATTCGGGAACGTGAACGAATAGCTCCATCGCGATCAACTTTGTACGGCGAGTGGGAAAATGCCTTGGGAGTTCACGGACAATTATTTGACCAATTCTTATAACTTTCATGTCCCTGCATGAATTTATTATCGGTCTTGTGGCTGTTTAATGTCCTTGACCATAATTTCTTATTGGTGTCTGCTTCTGCTACATGGATGAGCCATGGGTCTTGATTGAAAGAGACCCACTATTCTAGTGGGCGGCAAAATCCTGGGACAACTCAATTACCTGCATTTTGGGTGTGCCAAGGGGGAATCTTCTCATTTGGCGGTCGGAATGTGTCCCAATCTCAATAAAAATTTCCATGCAGTGTATTTTATGCATAATGATACTATATCCAAAAGATCTCTTGCATGCTGCGCCCGTGGGAAAGATGCCGCTCTTTTCAAAGCTATTCATGATGTTATGAACGGTAAATCCTTTGGTCGAATATCTGTTGGAAGCGGGCAACGAAGTCAGACCGCTTGAAGTTAAGAAATCCGTCTCCAAGGATGGGAACCATTCAATTCAATCAACGGAATGCCTCAGTTGCGTTGAGTTGACCTGGTCAACCATAATCCCCAGTGGAGTTGATCAATTGCGAGTCAAATTGAGTTNCGCTTGAAGTTAAGAAATCCGTCTCCAAGGATGGGAACCATTCAATTCAATCAACGGAATGCCTCAGTTGCGTTGAGTTGACCTGGTCAACCATAATCCCCAGTGGAGTTGATCAATTGCGAGTCAAATTGAGTTCATACATGGCTATATGAATATTCACACTGATTTTCTTATATTCATATTATATTCAACTCACCTAGCAAAATACATATTCATATAACATATTCATGCATATTCATTTAAGGGTTCACGTGATGCCAGGCTACTGCAGTGAAGTGAGAGAAATCGATTGATGTAGCAATATACCCCGAAAACTTCTCAATCGCTCCCGTTTGAC
>JAVIXY010000525.1:0-10747 GCA_033030565.1 Fusarium nematophilum | reverse complement strand
GCCGGATAGGGCGTTTTGCTGAGCATCCAGCCTCCTGGACGCGGGGAGATTGTATTTTGTGACAGCGTTGTCTTATAACGCTTGTTGATGTGAGCTACTACTTCAGGTTGGTACCGATGACCAAGCCAAGAATTGTGATGGCCCGATCACCGCCGTACCCGACGGCGCTTGCCGCCATGGTGATTCGGGACGTTTCCAATAATCCACATGAGAGGAGATTCAAGCCTTGCGACGTCTGTGAAACCCATCGAGGTGTGGAAGGCGACCTTCGTTGCAGGGCGCCAAGCCACCCCAGTCGGTACTATCGACGGGAGACTCTTGACAAGGCATAACTCCAGCAACGGCTGAAGGGATCAAGGTATCTACACAGGAGGCAGATGCCCCCGTTGCTGCGAAGCCATGGAGAACTCAAGAACCATCCCATGGGGTTGTTCTTCGAAGAAGCCGAGGCAACGCAGCTGCACAGTCACGACGAAATGAAATCATAGAGATCTCTCGACAAGACCCTCGTGAGAGACAAGCACGTCCTCGACTGCATGTGGGTTTACGTATATAAGTTCGACAAGCATGCCCGTTTCCAGAAGTGCAAGACATGTCTGGTGGTTCGAGGAGACAAGCATATCACCATTGCTGTCAGCGGCGGGAAACTGTACCGCATGAATGGTTTTGACAGTGCAAGCGAGCAAGGGGGCGCAATTGATGTTTATGACCTCGCCACTGTGGCTCGTCTACCGCTTCTTTCAAGACCACGGCGTCGCACGGGACCGAGCCGTGGGGAGAGATCTTTTTTTCTTCTGTTCGGTGAGCGGGATCCGAGTTCCTTGGGCCATGCCGGGGTGGGGAAGGTGAGGGTCACCCTCCGAGAGGTTGGTTTGGTGCGGAACAAAATGGCGACCATGCAGTCATTGTCCATGGTGGTCTTGCTGAAGACAACTAGGGACTTGGAGATGTCTGGACATTCCAGTTCGCCTGGACTTGACAGGTCCTGAAGAATACCGAGACAATGACCATCTACGACACTTACGGCATTTCGGTGACATTGGGAATGACTGCAAATTCCAACAGGGACGCAACATAAGCAGCCAGCTTCGCGCCTCGAGTCCATCGATCGAATCTGCCGCCAACCCTGACGGTTAACGTGAAAGCAAGAGTTGAGCCTCACGGCACTACTCGTTCGGGGATCTTGACATTACCGCCCCCGTTGAATTCCTCCGAAGGCATCCATGAGACAAGAAAGACGTTGCTTCCATCACCCTAGCCCCATCTTCATTGAACGACAGGATATCGACCAAATCCGAGTTCATGGGAGAAATTTTAACTAGCTCTTCACGGAGAATTTTGTCCTATGTCTCTGATATTAAGAGATAGCGACAATCACTGTCATCCATCGAAGCTCCCAGTGGGGGCCCAAGCCATCTCATCCACATGATGTTCAAGCGACACCATATTGACATAGAGCCCCGCTCCACATGCGACGAGGGGCAANTGATATTAAGAGATAGCGACAATCACTGTCATCCATCGAAGCTCCCAGTGGGGGCCCAAGCCATCTCATCCACATGATGTTCAAGCGACACCATATTGACATAGAGCCCCGCTCCACATGCGACGAGGGGCAACATTGGATCTGGCTGGGCGGAGACCATCGAATCAGGCGGCATGGCGGCCGTTTGAAATGGTTCTAAACCCATGTCCAGCATTTCGTCCCTAACCTCCGATGCCCTATGTCCACTGAAAAGGGTTCGTCCATATCGGCGGGACGCTGTCCGCCGCAGCTCGAGTTCCCGTTGCCGGGACCCAGCGAACCGTCGTGGGTGTGGAAGGCCGAAGAACAAGCAAGCAGTCCATCCACAGATTTCTTCGCCTCATTGGCGATGTATTTCTGGATGAGAACGCAATTGCAGTCCGTATGCCGCAATAATTGGGTCTTCAGGTAGTAGATTTCAGAAGTCAAAGAGCCGAAACACGTCGAGAGATAGCGGCATTGGTCCTCCATGGCTTGTTCGCGAGAGGCGAGTGCTAAGGCTTCATCACGCTTTCGGAGACGACATTTGGTTGCAGCAATGCGGTTGCGTTCCAGGACTCGGCCACGGCGGGGATCCTTGATTAGATCGTCATCATCAAGCTCCTCTTGTTGGCCCGCTGCCTTCTGCTCTCTCGGCTGCTTCTTTGGGCTTCGGCGCCTTTTCCTTTGCTTAGGTGAGTCTGCTGCCTGCCCAGGGGCAGTCGACTCCGAGGGCGCCGAAATGGCTTGTCGTCGTCTCAGGTTGCGGGGCCGGCGGCTCAACTTGTTGTCTCCCTCAACGGTTGGCAGTATGTTCTGCGGTTCTTCGTCACCTCCAAAAGTATCTTGAATTCCGTGGGCTGAGTCGGTGATGCGATGTAGGAGGAGCGAGACCCACTTCTATCGGGACCGGGAAGGCATCAATTGCTGCTTCAAAGAATGAAGCGTCACCTATTTGACTTGGCGTCGGTTGATACTTAATGTTGTATCGAGACATTGGGAAGCGATACTCATTTGACTGCATGACGAGATCATTAGGTACGCGTGGTGGCGATAACATCTAGGTGAGAACCGAATTTGAGATCTCCCAGCGGTGTAAAGCATGACTGTACGAAGGCTGGTATAAGATATTCTGCTTGTTAGCCGTGTGGTCTGGGATAAGAGTGCTCGACAAGGAGAATGGCAGCGGGATGATTATGGACACGCCTCTGCACGCTGATGGGAGTCAAACAGCGCTTATCCACGGCGTTCCATCCCCAGACGGACGGAGGGCAAGAGCGAATGAATCAGGAGATTGAAAGATTGCTGAGTGCTTGGGTAACCTACGCCAAAACCAACTGGGGAGACCTACTGCCAGTCGTCACGACAGCCCTAAATAATCGCGACGCGACCGCCACCGGAATGAGCCCCTTCTTCACGCATGGTTATCACATGGATCCCGTCCAGCTGAAGGGTGATCGCCCAGCAGCCAAGAAACATGGTCAGAAGATCGCTGGAGACTTCGTAGCGAGGATCCAGGAAGCATCCGACTGGGCCCAAGCTGCAATTGCATGGGTACAGGATCGTCAGGAGTNGTCAGAAGATTGCTGAAGACTTCGTAGCGAGGATCCAGGAAGCATCTGATTGGGCCCAAGCCGCAATTGCATGGGCACAGGATCGTCAGGAGCGGACAGCCAATAAGCACAAGAAAGCCGCCCCGAATTACAAGGTTGGCGACTGGGTATATCTGGATTTGAGAAATGTCAAAATGGCAAGACCTTCGAAGAAGCTAGACTGGCTACATGCCAAGCATAGAGTCGAACAGAAGAGTTCCCAGTCATACAAGCTGGATGTTTCCGAAAGGATCCCCCCGTATTCCACGTCGACTTGTTGAGGCCAGCCTCTGCCAATCCGCTACCCTCCCAAATGGTCGAAGACTCACGGGAAGGGCCAATGCTAGTAGATGGGCATGAAAATTGGCTGGTGGAAAGGATTCTAGACGAGAAAGTCGTGGGACGAGGGAAGAAACGCTCGAGGACGCTCCTGGTGAAGTGGCACTCATATGCAACGCCGACCGGGGAACCTGTGGACTATCTGAAGAACACAGAGGCGTTTGAGAGATGGGAGGGCAGTCCCAAGGAAGTCGTAGAGATCCGACGGCGCAAGCAACGGCGTTTAAAGGGAGGAAGGGAGTAATGTAACGGGCTAGTGTTGGAGACGTGGCATGCATGATGGTGTTACACAGGCAGCCACCTCAAGGGAAGATGTCTCACGATGATACCAGAATTGTCAGAACAACGTTACAGATCTGTTGCAGGTTCAGCAGGCCTAGCATCTTGCCTCGCCTTGTCAGAAACAGAGACGAGGAGGGAGAGCGAAGAACGAGGAGACACAATACATCTACAGATCAGTCACAGACATCATCATGATCCTGAATCAATGATTCTCGGTTCTCTATGATCAATATACCGTTCTCCATACTCCATATACACTTCATCTACTCCATCATTATTTGAACACACGTAGCTGACACCGGCCGGGTATACCATTTCCCAATGCGCCGCAGAATGCCCGAGTTTCCCCTACGACGAAGAGTTTCCTCCCACAAATGGCCCGACACTGCATATTCCGGGGCAAAATTGTAGCAATTCCTCCGAGTCCTCCGTCCACGGCACCCTGCCTTTCAATAGGGAGTGCATCCAGTCCATCTTGTCGGCGGTCTCGATATCCATCCACTCCGAGTCTGAACCGCCTTAGGTGCTGGTAAGGGTCGTTCTCGAGGCGCTCGCTCTGGAGCAGGCCGGCGCCGGGACCGTGTCAGGTCTCGAGATCGGACCCGTCTGGCGTCATCAGCAGTCTTTTGCGATAGGGATTTCGCGCTAGCATCAGCAAATTGATCAGCCTTGGATACCTTTTGCGGATGACGTCGACTGGACGGCGCCTCTTCTCTGGCACGACAACGCCTCACCCTTTTATGCTTGGGCGGCTTTGGCGCCTGTGAAGCGCTCCTCTGCGGGATGACTTCCAGAAGTTCTCGGGTGCCACTCTCAGATTCTGGAGTCGCAGGTTTCGGGGATGGTGTGTTCCGCTTCTTCGGCGTAGATTTAGAGACCTTGACGTTGCCGAGGACCGGAGAAGCCATTTATCTAGTCCGGCGCCGACGAGTAGCAGCCCTCCAAACGGCCTTTGGTGCAGCATCTCCATCGTGTGGGTTTTCTTCGGCAGGTGCTGGATGCTTCGTAATCATTGCCAGTCGCTGCTGCTCGATCCAGTGCAGGAGAATCTGGTGCCTTTCCAGGTCCCGTTCGGCAATCTTTAGCACCTCCTGGAGAGCCTCCAGGTCCTCTGCTGCGTCTGCAGAATGTGGCGTGCCTGAATCCTCGAGTTTCTCCAGAGAGTCGTGCAATTTTTCCTCAACTCGTACCGCTTCCTTTTGAATTGCTCAAGGCGTTTGAGATTGTAGTCCTGATACTCCAGCCAATTCCCCAGCCGCTGTTGTTACTTCGAGCCGAATGAGTCGAACAGTGGACGGACATCACCGCCGAGTCCATGCCTTTGCCGTCGTTCGCCAACCCGGCCCACAAACTTGATGAAGGGTTTGTTTCAGTATCGGGCTCGGTCCCGCATCTGAGCCGCGCGGAATTTTCGCCAGTTCGAGAGCTGGGCGCAAATCACCACACCGTCTGTGCTTGGGAACGATTCCCAGTAGTCGATTATCGCTCGGTATTCTTCTGGAGTGTTTTGTAGGGGAACACCGAGTTCGGGAGGGTAGCAGGGAAGGCAACCTTCGTCTTCCAATGTCTTGCGGGCTTTGGCCTCGAGGAGGCAACACCCGCCCTCTCCTCCTCTTCGTCCACTGGCGGTGTTATGCAACTATATGTCTGCATCATTAGTACGAGCAACAGATATATACAAGGGGCGCTGATACGAACCGAGAGCACCCACATAATCACCAGTGGCCGTGTGCCGTTGCCTAGAAGTGGCAACGTTAGCTTGATCCCCCGGACTTATGTAGGTGAGGTTTGGGCCGGTACTGTGCTTTGATGAGCACGGAGGTCCGCTCCGATTCCGAAAGTGTGTACACTCCTGGGATTGTGACGATGCTGGCCAGCAAAGGTAGGCGTCAGTACGGCCAACAGCTTGGATTTGTGTGGTCAACGAGGCACCGCGTACCTGATATTTCCGTACTCTTCGATGATAGTAGAAGAGGTCAGCTCATGAATGCGAGGATCACCTGAGTAATCCATAGCGGTTGGGAAGTGCGCAGTGGTGTGTGCGTGGTGGTCGTGAACCGGTGGTGATAGAGGAGCGTTGTGACGGCGATGAGAAGATGCGAGGAGAGTGCCCCCGCACGGTCCTTGCGAACCTGCAGCGCGGTCACGTGCGACCTCTCCCCCCTCCCCCCAAAAAAAGAGCGCTGCTGGTTACCGAGGCTTCCTTCAACGCCCATCCCGCGTTTCCTTGGTTGGCTATCGACACTCGACGATCAAACAACTCAATGTACCAAGCTAGGTATTCCTATGGCGGCGAGGGCGGCTTGCTGCTTAGTCCCGACGGCAAGGGCGGTCTACAGCGTCGCGCTCAGTAGCGTTTTAGGCAACAGCCAATGAAGGGCGACAGAGCCGAGAGTCGTCCAGTTCCCTTCCCCGCCAATGGGGGACTTCCTGCACTTCAAACGTCCCTTCCGTGTCATCGGATCGACCTGCTTTTCAGTGCCGTGTTGCGCGTCCCATTGCTGTTTGCCTTCTACATCCACCTCCTCGGATTGTCATCGGACATCTGGTACCATTGGTCCCGTGTATGATCACGATGTCTTCGCGGTCCTAACCGCCCATGACGCCAGAAATAAGGCCAGCAGCGCCTTCAAGCTGCCTCACAACTAAGTGGTTCCGCAAAGCAGTCGGAGGCGGGGCCGAGGAACCCATCATTGACAGCCGAGAAGCGACGCCCGCCGGAGACGAAGACGCGCAAGTCGACGAACTCGGCGCCGTCGACCGGCTCGTGGTCACCTTTGACTAAATGGAGAATCCCCTGAACGGGATACAGCTGGGCACGAACCCCCTCTGGTCCCACGTCCTCCCGGGCCATCGAGGAACGAAAGGCATTAGCGGAAAGCAGTGCAACATCACCGCCGACGACGATCTCCGCATTTGGCTGCACGACTACTACTCGACGCACGGGACTGCAGTTGGGTACGGCGGCCAGAACCAAAAGGAAGTGCGGAAGAAGGAGACGTGGATGCTGGCGGACCGGGCCGGCTCTCGGAATCGATTCGGGGATATCTCGATCCATCTGAGCGGCCTGGCCATCAAGATCGAGTTTCCCAACCACGCAAAAGCCGACCTCGCTACGTCGAGAATCTGAGGGCGTTTGTCACCCGGTGCAAGGCAGCCGCCGAGAGGAGTAGGGAAGTCCCAGCCGTCGAGGGGCTCGTTCTGGACAGTGAAGCAACAACACAGGCGCCCAGCGAGCCCCAGACGCCGGGCGAGAGACTCATTTACTTCAAGGACAGGTGCATTTGGAAAGGGCGCGTTTGGCCAGGTTTTCAGGCTCATCAGGGCGCGCGACGGGAAGTCGCGGCAAGTCGTTCGTAGCCCTGGCCAACAAGAGGAGGAGGGGCGAGACCGGACTCTATGTGGCTCACGGGAATATGGAGAGAGTTTACCCTCATGAAGGACAATCCCCATGTAGGTGTCTGCCCAGCCGCCAGGGCTACCTGCATTCCAACAACCCCGCCGGAGAGCTAATCGCAGAAATAGCACAACGTGATGCAGGTATGTGAGTTTCGGGAGACGCCAGAGCCCATGATTATTATGGACTATTATCCCCAGGGGAACATGACGGACGCCAACATCTTCAGCGAGGAGCTGCACATCAGCGCCATGGGACAGATCCTGGACGGTCTGAACCACCTCCACGCAAAGGGAATCCCGCACCGCGATCTCAAGCCCGAGAACTTTTTGGTCGAGACGAGGCCCTTCTCCAAGGTTGTCATCACCGACTTCGGGTTTGCCAAAGTCGCGCCCAACGCCACCTGGCTCAAGACTCCATTGCATCGAACACGGACTGAAGGAAGGATATCGTCATCGCTCTCATATTCGTAGCCTGGCCACCATGGAAAACGACGACTGCTAATGCTGATGATATCTGATAAAGTCGAGACAGGTCCAAAGGCATTTACGGGTGCGGAAGAAGAGCTATTTTCACGAAACAACTCGTAGAGACAGCGCAAGACCAGCGCGGAAACCTTGGTCAATGATTGCTGGTGCTACATAAAGCTTTCCCTATGAGACAACGCAAACGTGACACTTGTTGATACAGGAGATGATTGCCGACTTCAACGCAATAGGTTAAGCGTGATACTGTTAGCGTAGAAGGATGATGCCGGGGAAGGGCCATTCGATGGTCAACGTAACAACCTGGCGTGCCTGAAGCGCCTGTCCTTTCGGTCCTTACCTTGGACTTAAGGTTATCGCCCGTCGCATTCCCGTCCATCCCGACATGAGCAGACTTCGGCGGCGGGTTCGATGTTCTCCTTGTCGGGCTCCTGGAACCCTGGACTTCTGACAGCAGGCGCGGACTTTGTTATTGTGGCCGCCCCGCAGGAATGAGACCGGGGGACGTTATTTCCCGCAATTGCGGGGGAATGCGCCAATAGTGCATGGACTCTGATCTATGGCACCGTGTCTAGCGTCCCGGTAGTATTGGGTTGTGGCGGATCTGGAGCATTGTCCCGGGCGAAGTGATGGGGGTTCTCCCGGCTAGGCTCAGTAGATGGCGGACTTGGGGTCGAGTTCCCGACCAGGCCGGCGCTCTGGGGGTCCGAAAACCTGCTTTGAAGTTGGTATCCCGGAAAGTGGAATAAATTGGGTATTCCACCGATGGTCAAGGTGCAGGGTCACGAGGTGTATTGGTGTTGGTCTTAGATCCAGCGTCCGTGGATGGCTCATCCTGCTCTTGCTCGCGTTGCTGTTCTCGGCTGTCACCAGTGTCCGAGGAAGCTCCAGCCTGGCCTAGCAGTTGCTCATGCTGCTCACGCTGCTCGCGGAACACCTTCCAAAGGCCGTTGACAGTCTGTCGTTGAGAAGAAGGAGTTGACCGTGTTCCCCACATGAGACGGTCGCGTGGCCCAGAAGATCCCTCAGATTTCGGCTTGGGCCACTCGTCCGGCTGGTTCCAGTCTTCTTGCCGGAGCCGGACTTCGAGTCTAGGTCGTTGCGCTGCAAGGGCAGCGGGATCGGATGGCGGTGCAAAGTGAGATCGTTTGATCGGCTGTGATGTAGCTTGGGCATCCCAGTGTCGTGCTCTTTCTCGGAACTGGATGAAGTTGTCTTCGTTTAGGCCAAGTAAGTTTCCGAGGAGCTCGAGGACCAGATGAGGGTGCTTGATGATGACGGCGTCGTCATCGTCATCTGCGTGAGAGTCGCCGTCGGAGAGAGCAGTGTCGAAAGTGATATCGTAGAAGTTGGCGAGATACACGAGCATGCGTCGATGTCGTTCGGTCTTTGGATTCTGGAGCGCGTAGAAGTCGTTTGCATTTTTGGGGAAGAGCTTCAGATCAGGCATGTTGACTTTGCACTTTTCCGGATCGTAGACAACAAGTGGCTTGATAGGGAGAATCGGGTTGCGCAAGCGGGAGTTTTGAGAAACGGCGGCACTTCGTGAGGTCTCTGCGCGCAACTCGGCAAGCTCCTTCTTGAAGTTGGCATGGTCGCGACGAATCTCGCCGAGTATCTCGTCCGTCTTATCGTGGCGCGCGTAGTTGGAGTCGAACCGAGCTTCGATCACACTGAATTTCGCCTTCGAGTAGTCGGTGGAGGCTATGAACTGCGTGTTGAGGGCTCGAACCTCGGTCTTGACTTCCCTGACGTCGGCCGACAGCCCAGAAACGTCAGCCCGGACCTGGGCGATGTCGCGATGGATCGAATCGCGCTCGGCATCGGCTGTCACTTTTTGCGCTGCTTGGTCCTGCGAGTATTCCTCGTGTGTTATGTAGTGCGGCATCGTAGACGTGATGGACCGGTAGCGGACCGTGAATGAGTGATTGAAGAATGTCGTGACTCAGTCGGTTGGGTGGCACGGGGAAATTGCACGTTTGCACGTGACGAAACTAAGCTGAAAACATGCGGGGGAAATATTTTCCGGGTCCAAGTGCTTGGGTAATTCAACAAAGCTTATGAATGAATGAATGAATGAAATTTATTACCCGGGGGTCTGTGATGTACGTACCTTAACAGGCCGACCCCACTCCTGCTGGAGAGGGGGTGACGAAACCCGTAAATCCGTCGAAACCGTAAATGCCTCATACAGCCTTACACGCTCACAACTCAACCAAATCGATTCCAATCAATTCGACAATNTACCTGGGGGTCTGTGATGTACGTACCTTAACAGGCCGACCCCACTCCTGCTGGAGAGGGGGTGACGAAACCCGTAAATCCGTCGAAACCATAAATGCCTCATATAACCTTACACGCTCACAACTCAACCAAATCGATTCCAATCAATTCGACAATTTGCATCCTGCATTTTCAGTAACTGAATTTATCATGACCCAAGTTTCAGCGAAGTCCAGGCAGGCTGCGGCGCGGGCTGCGCGCGCCTATCTAGCCGGGGCGNCCTTACACGCTCACAACTCAACCAAATCGATTCCAATCAATTCGACATTTTGCATACTGCATTTCCAGTAACTGAAGTTATTATGACCCAAGTTTCAGCGAAGTCCAGGCAGGCTGCGGCGCGGGCTGCGCGCGCCTATCTAGCCGGGGCGGGGTTCACGAAGACCACTCGGCGGAGCCCTTCACGCCCCTACAGCATTGAGGACGTTGCGAGGCTGCACAACGCTAACAAGCCTCTAACTGTGAAGTATCTATATCTCCTGAAAGAAGGAAAGCCGCTCCCTTCAGAGAAGAAGCGGCCTGCTAGGGGAGGCCGGCCTGGGGCACTCACAACCGCCANCATTGAGGACGTTGCGAGGCTGCACAACGCCAACAAGCCTCTAACTGTGAAGTATCTATATCTCCTGAAAGCAGGAAAGCCGCTCCCTTCAGAGAAGAAGCGGCCTGCTAAGGGAGGCCGGCCTGGGGCACTCACAGCCGCTGAGGAACGTGCCCTCATCGAGTTTATCCGTTCAGTCGAGAACTGTGCATTCCAGGTTACAGAAGCCTGTATCCTCAATTATGCCTGCTTCTTAAGGAAACCCCGAGTTGGAGTCTCTGCGGCTCCGGTCTCGCCAGCTTGGGCTCGCCGGTTTAAGAAGCGGCA
>JAVIXY010000523.1:0-10806 GCA_033030565.1 Fusarium nematophilum | reverse complement strand
GGCTCGGAATCGATCTATACGATCGATTTCCAACCCTGCCACCGGGTCGGCACTCAGTCCGCAAACCGGGCCGATCTCGACAATCAAATGGTCACATATCTCAACATCGACCATGAATCCGGGTTTGCGCCCCCGAGCTGGCAGTCCTACATCGGCACGGTGCTGGTGGCGCGGAAGGATCAGAAGCCGTTGCGACCCCAGCATCTGGAAGGCGTGTGGATGTATTGCGATCACATCTTGGATCTCTTTGGAGAGGGAGAAGGTGCGCCGACACATATGTATAATAGACAAGCATTTGAGGAGTGGTGGAAAGATTATTGCAAAGAGCAGAAGAAATTACGGCCGGGAACCGGAGGTGAGAATGATCCGGATGATTGGCGAGCGGCGCGGTCGCCCTATGAGATATAGGTTCTTGTATGTGCTGGTACATATATCTCGCGCGCAGTTCTATGTGAGGGCTTGCTGACTTTCAAACAATCGTCTTGTTTCTACCACTAGATCCATCAGTCTCTGCATGGCATCAATTATGCCTTGGTCCGGCTTGTTACCGAGGAAATCCTGCGGTCGTACGGGACTAAGCAGTTTGATGCCTTGTAGTGTTCTGCACCTGGATAATTGTACATAGAGGCTAGTGAAGTCGCACTTCGAAGGCTGACCATTTGTCATGCGATTTCCCCGCAGCTCCAAGAGAACGTCTACAAACGTTTTGCCTTGGGCTTTATAGTCAGTCAGAACGAAGGCCGGGACCACAGGCAGTCCTCGCCGAGTGCATTTCCCGGATAGGAACCTGTAGTGAGAGTTGGCTGGATCGAGGGTATGCGTGATGGGCCGGATGAGCACGGTGCCTGTTGGGAGGGCTGGGATCGCTAAATCTTTTGTCTCTTGCGACTCTAACAGTATGCCCAGTGGCGGACCAAAGGGGATGGTAACATCGTCCGCCAGATAGTAACCCGGGAACTTTGGATCGGGGATGACGTCCACAGCTGTAAACTCGGCCCCATTCACAACTCTCAAGCCGGTGTAGNACAGTATGCCCAGTGGCGGACCAAAGGGGATGGTAACATCGTCCGCCAGATAGTAACCCGGGAACTTTGGATCGGGGATGACGTCCACAGCTGTAAACTCGGCCCCATTCACAACTCTCAAGCCGGTGTAGGTATTTTTGTTGACAACTACAGGCATCCCCTGGGCGTAGAAGAATACCCCGGGGATCTTGCAGTTGGAGTTGTCGCCTTCGATGGTCCGGGCCACCTCCTGCTGGGATAAGGCCCTGCTGCGCCAGGTGTGGGTTGAGATGAAGATCGAGATATGCCTTCTGTGAAAGCGGGCCCAATCTATCAAGGCTTCCATGTTGAGGCTCCATCGGTTGCGATTGAGCGGGGTTATGGCGCGCAAGCCAGCCTTGAACGTGATTTGGGAGCGGTCCACGAGCCTGGTGTTGAGCAGGTCAAAGTCCTCTCTCGTCTGGGTTCCGGTCCGTACTCTGTCCAAGAGAGCGCCCAGCTGAGGATCGTCTCGCGCGCGGACTTGCTCCTCAAGAAGGATGACGGCCTTGAACATCAACCAGAGGCTGTGACCACGATGATGAGCAATGGCCGCCTGTCCCAAAGAGGCCATGCAAGCCGAGTCTACCATCCGGTCCACCAGGAGACTTGTCTCAAGCACGGGGGCGAACTGATAAAAATCACCCATCAAGAGAACAACTGGAATGCCGCCAAATGGCTTATCGGGGCAGTCGCGGAGGGCCTGGAGGCGGCAGTTGGCACGGGATAGAGTGGCTCCCCCGAGCATGCTCACTTCGTCAATCACAAGTGCCAACTTCTGCTTCCACATCCACTTCTTCGCTTCCGAGAAAATTGGAGGCTGTTTTCTGTCGTTAGAATGATGAATATACAGTCCGCAGGCCGAGTGTAGTGTCGTCCCGCCGACCTGAGCAGCTGCACTGCCTGACGTGCCAGTAATCTGGAGGTGATGTGGCTGACCTCTAGCCGTGAATACGTCCTGCAAGGCATCGATGATCCTGGACTTTCCGGTACCGCCTGGACCTCCAATGTATTGAAGATGTTGACCAGCGGAGTCGGGATTGGCAATATACTTGTCCAAGAACCGGCACACAAGTTGCAGTGCCATGCTCTGCAAACCGTTGAGCGTAAACGTGGAGGCGGCTTGAAGTCCTAGCTCTGTGAATCCTCTGACAGGACCTACTTCAACAAACATTCGAGGACTTTGTACATCTGAGCCTTCCAGCCGTCTCGGAATGGGGATGTCTGTATCACACTGCCGAACAAGCAGATCGTCAATGTCGGCGTTACCAATGGAGGTTGTGCCACCTTGAATAACACTCTCTATCTCGTTGAACATCTGGATATGTAGCAGGTCCTGGGCCTTCGCCGCGGCTTGAACGTCTTCAGCGGAAGGAATGGAACACTGGCTCAAGACGCTGTCCTGACGATGGCGAATTTGCTGATAGAAATCGTCGTGACGTTGGATGAAAGGCCGGCGCTCTTCTGTCGGGTTCTCCTGGCCAAGGTCTCGGATCAGACCTTGCAAGACTGGGGAGTCTGTCGTTGCGCCAGAGTCTCGCACAGCGTTTTGAAGAGTCTGGAGGAGAGCCGTATAGTTTTGGTAATGTTCTGCCATGGTTGGCTCATCGCTAGAATCACCCTCATCCAGAGGGAAGTCCATATCCACTGTGTCGTCACCTTCCGACCGGCTGGCCCAGAGCTTTGCGTCTTTACGAGCATCCTCGGCCGACTTTCTGAGGAGGGAGATGTTTGAAACGTGGGACCGCAGTCGGGGACAGAGCGTACTCGCGCAGTTCGACCATATGCCGGTGATATCGCCCTGCGTCTCGGAGAGGAAGTTCTCCCACGGCACGAACAAGGCCAGATGGAGAACCGAGTTGCTGCACAGAAGGTCAGAGCCGGCTCGGGGGTGAACAGGGCAGCAATGGGAGCGTACCGTTTGAAATACACCGGATGCTCGTCCATGTGATCATCGCTAATGAATCCCTGAAAGATCGGCACCGCGTACCCGGGGGGTTCGCGAAGCTTTTGGATCCATCCGTAGCACTCTGGAGGTCCCTCCAGAGCCAGATGAGTTCCGTCCTCAGCTCGACCGCGGCGACGCTCCAGGGTAATCATAGACATATAGTGTCGGATTGACCGTCGGATACAGGGCCTGATGGCCGCGCGCAAGGTGATGCGCTTATAAGCCGGATTACAAGGGGAATCCCGGCCTAACATCGGATATCCCTGACCAATCAGATCGTGGGGATTCACCCGCGATTCCACGGTCAAATGCCCATCACCGCCAGCAACCCCTTAGTTAGTTAGACAAGCAGAATACACAGTCACCCAGAATACCGTGACTTTTGCCCGCAACCGCGCCCAGTTGCAAAACCCCGTATACGGGTATCCCTGTGATACCAACATATAGTCATAGAGGCACACGTCCCTCAGAACTGGGCCTCGATATGCATAGGCGTCCAGGTACAATAAGGTCCGGCCGTTTTCCCGAAATTGTACCATCTCCGACGGCACTTCGGCGTCGGTTTGCGTACAGGCCTGTCGACGGAGGTGTGACCAGCGCCGGAAAATGGTCCAATAAAGTGCGGTCAGATTGATGTAGGACCAGTGTGGTACATTAGTAAAGTCCGTTTGATATCCGAGCAGGAAGTAGCAGACCTCTACGGCCGACAGCTGTCTCTCGGAAAAGATTCGGTTCGCTGCTCTCATCAGAAACTGGCGGCCCTCATTTACCACATCCTGGTGCTGGGCATCCTGTTCGGCAAGGTTCGCCCCCCTCAGCGCCGCAGATTCACGAAGTTGTCGAAGAACATCAGCCGCGAAGACAAGGCGTTTCCACATGGGCGTGTCTAATTTGGTAGCATAATTTGTGATGTAAAATACCATGGCGAGCCCCTTGGTTCTCGTCAAGATCATAGAGATGTCGTGATTGTGGCGGAGGCCGACTGCCATTGCTTTGTTGTACCGGTTGACGAGCGGGTGGTTCCGCCGGATCTTGAGCAGGCCGTCTTCTGTGAATCCAGTGTCCTCGACAATCTTCCAAGGCGCCTTGAACCGACAAGCCGTCCCTCTATGTTTATCTGCACTCTCTCCGACGAGTCCCTTTAGAGAATACTTGATACAGGTGTAGGTGTGCGAGTGCACCTGGCAACAGTACGCAATGTAGTTAGACTCGTTGTCGAAAGCCGCTGCGAGGGCCTCGGTGTCGCGCATAATTTCCTCGATCGGATCGATTGGCTTTCTCTCTTTCCAGACAGCTTTTCCAGCTTCCTCATCTAAACACTCGTAAAATACCGAGTCTAGATACCGAACCACTTGGGCGCGGTATTCTTCCTCCTCGGGTTTTGCCATATCATCGATCAGGGAAGGCAACTCTATATTGCCCTCCAACCAGAGTAGACCATGTAAGTGAAGACTGCCTCGGTCGTTTGTCTCGACTGTCGCGTAGTAATGGCTGATCTTCCCGAAAACCGATTCCTGGCCCGTCCTGACGTATTTTTCAAAGAACAGTGAGATTTCTCGATGGAAGAAGATGGCGGCGCTAACCGGATCCATGGTGCTGAGAGCGATTCTGTCATACCTCCCCCGGAGATCGGCTAGCAGTTCCTTTGCCGTGTCATGCTCATGGAGCCTGTGGATGGAGAGCCGCATCTTGACCGGATTGTTGATATCGTTGGGGTTGATCGTGATCCAAATGGCAGGCATACCGGTCCAGACGTTCACCGCTTGTATCTTCCTCCGCATCAAGAGACGGGTTTCGTTGGAGAGCGGCTGTGAGTGGCCAAATATGGACAGTTCGCGAAGCAAGAACGATATATCCGGATCAGTCGTGGTCCTCATGTCCCGCATCTCCTCCTGGGCTCTTTTTAGGCGGTCCGGCGTCAGGCGTCCATAGACCTGGTCTAGTCTGTCGAAGGAGCCCCTTGCCATACGGACCATGCTGATATGGCGGTTCGTGGAGCGCAGGAGGATGTTGAAGACCAAGAAACAAAAGACTGGATGGTTGGCAAATCGGCCCCCATGTCGTTGCAACACATACTTGGTCCAATAGTTGAGTGAGTGATTTGCGCTGCGCTGTGCGTAACCCAATGCGTCATGTAAACTGCCGTCCGGCCGGCCCAGGGCCTTAGGGCCGCCCCTCCCCCACGGGAAAAGTTTCGGAAAGGTCCGTGGAAAGAAGTCCTCGTGCAGGTTGTCTGCAAAATCCGCGCCACGCTCGACCCGAATGAACGGTTGGTCTCCCGCCGTGTGGACCATCATAGCGGAAGGTTCGGCGTCATCGTCGTGTCTGGTCTGACTCGTCCGCATAGCCTCGGCCAGGAAGGACAGCTTGTCAACCTCAGCGAAAGCAGCAGGCCCGTCCAGGGGAAACATGCCGGACGCTGAAGTCTCGCATAGGATATCATCGTCACAGTCAACACTCCCTGGGCCAGGGGCAGAAATATGGAGATCGTCAGGCAATTGGCGGGACTGTTTCATCAACACGTTGTCTCCCAATGGTGAGGTATCGTGGCTTGGGCCTGGTTGCATGGAGGTGAGAAGTTGTTCAATGCTAGTGAAACCAGTCTCTTCTAATCCGCGATCAGTATTTGGGACGATGGGGTCCGTGTACGTCTTTTCCACGGCTGAGGGCTCCTCTCTTTGCATCCGCTCCATGAGGACGGTAGGAACTGTCGAGCCCTCCGCGTACTGCCAGCCACGTATTTCATCCAGGTTGATTTCGATATCCCTATAGAGGGGATTGTTCTTTTGCAGCCATAAGAGGGCAGCAGTCACCCGAGACTTTCGCACCTGAAGAAGGGACCCCACTTCCGCCTGATTGGGTCTATTGGCACCACTCCAAGACACATGGATGTTCTCAGTCGTCTGAAGAAGTGGGTGAGGGAGCACCGTGGTAACTAAGTCCTCTACGTTGTTCGGAAATACGACAATGTGGCCCTTGACGTGTTTCCTGTAACTGGCACTCGACGGTGTGTTGTTATCAACTGTGAACTTTGTAATATAGCCGAAGGGGGCCTGGAGAGCAATCAGTCTCTCCTCGACAGGAGAGAGACCGTCGAGTTCTTTGGGATAACGATGCTCACATCCGATATTCATATTGTTGACCGAGCAGGCCTTTGGCAGCTTCCCGCGATCGAAATCACCGCGGCACTCAAGACAAATATCAACTAGAGTGTCACCCGCCGGCGGCAGACACTTTTTGCACTCTTGAAGAGCCGCTGTGGCTCGTAACAGTGGAGGGGGTAGGTCTCTCCTCCACTGAACAGCAGTAATGTTGACTGGCGGACATTTTCTGTAACAGAAAATGCAATGGGAAACAGGCAGCGTCCTTTCATCTGCAAAAGCTGTATAGAACAATCTTGAAGTCTCGACTTGAAGGGCGAGGGAGACTTCTTTGCACCAGAATCTTCCTAGCGATGCGTCCTCCCTCGCGCGAAAGCAGGAGTCCCGGTGTTGTAGAATTGTGTCAAGAGACCGTTGCTGGAGTTGAGTAGCCTCGTGTAGTAGCCTCGGCCTTTTCCGGCGGTTTCGGCCTTGGCCTGAGGGTGGTGGAGTCAGAAGAACTTCTTGCTGTACACTTCGGCGCTTGCGGGAAGGCGGCGTCTGTGGAGGGAAGGCCGGCTCAGGGGTCGTTGGTCGTCGTAGAGGTTCGGTAGCAACCGGCCCTTGGACCCACTCACGGCCTCGGCGAGCCTGGTGGGGCCGGCCGGGTCGATTGATCCGGCGTTCCGCGCGTCTACGGTCCAAATCGTCAGATATACGGACGATCTCCTCAATAGCTACCCTGTGCTTCCCATTCCGGGGTTGTGGCTCCATGCCCGTCTGCAGAGGAGCTCCTTGTCTGCGATGGACTGTTTCTTGGATATGCTGCCGTTCTAGGTCCTCCAATGTGCGTGTGACCTCCTCGAGGGGCATCCTAAGTTTCGCATTCCGGAGCTCTGACTCCACGACCTCTTGCGGCCGAGTGGCCCGTCGGATATGAGCCGTTGCTTCGACGTGCTGCCGGTCTAGATCTTCCAGGGTTCGGCGGATATCTTCAAAAGTAACTGTTGGTATCACAGGGATACCCGTATACGGGGTTATGCAACTGGGCGCGGTTGCGGGCAAAAGTCACGGTATTCTGGGTGACTGTGTATTCTGCTTGTCTAACTATCTAAGGGGTTGCTGGCGGTGATGGGCATTTGACCGTGGAATCGCGGGTGAATCCCCACGATCTGATTGGTCAGGGATATCCGATGTTAGGCCGGGATTCCCCTTACAAGCGCGTCACCTTGCGCGCGGCCATCAGGCCCTGTATCCGACGGTCAATCCGACAGGAACATTGACCGGTTCTGGTCGAGGCATGGTGTAAGTGGGAACAGCACGGACTGGTATGTCAGGAGGAAATAATGCTAGCTGAAAGAAAAGGCACCATCTTTGATCGATATAGGTGTCGAAAGGAAGAAATAACGCATCTCTCATCCAAGCAACAGGCTATGAGAGGGCAGCAGAGGCATTAGGGAAGGGGCCAATGCACAGCTGTAGTCCGGGTCGACGGAGCAGAAGCTTTCCAGAGCTGGCAACTTCGTAAAGCGTGGCAAAGGGGCGCTTCAAGATCACAACCCTTCCAGCCATGGCACGGATATTCCCTAGGAGGATGTTCAGGCCGTTGATAACCGACCTGAAAAATGCGTACCAAGATGAGGCGCTCGACCGGTGGCCACATCTTGTGAGAAAAACCGTCCAGCTGACGCCAGTAGGGCTGGCTCGAATAGGATAAAAAAGCAATATAAACAGGGGCTGACAGGCGATGACACCCTGGCGCCCATTTCCAAGGTCGCTCAGCCGGTAAACGCCATCGCCGTCGGGCCTTAGAAGCTAGGAGCCCCTGTCCCACGTGACGCCATCACAAGTCTCGGCGGTTGTCAATGAGGATTGGAACGGTCTATGTGGTCAACAAGCAGAGCGTCGTTCGTTACCACCACAGTCCTGGCTAATCACCTGAGCATCAAGTAGTGCTTGTGACCAAGAAACCGTGCGGGGAGGAGTCTTGGAGCACCCCAAGGACGAATTTCGGAGCTGCTTTCCCGTCAGGATGGAGATCATTTGCGTATAAGAGTATGGTGAGCTCTCCTCACAAGAGGGCCAGAGATGGTTTTGACAAACTCCCTTCTCTTTCAGGCATTATTGCGTGCCACGTGAACTTTTACCCACGATGCCTCAAGGGCTAGGTTCCAGCAGCGGACAATCAATGGCTCGTTCGTCGGGAACAGGGCCAGGGCAGCCAGCTCTAAACCCTCTGGGAGTGCAATTCTTCTCAAGCCTCGAGGGCTTGGAGATAACCTCATCCACCGATCGGCAGCTCATCCGAGGGCATAACCTGGTTGGTGCGGTCCGACTGCAGTTCGTCAGGGCGAGCTTCTTTGACGACGGAGCGGGGGAACATGGGGAAGTCCTCGATGAGATTGATGGAATCGATGTGCCTCTATCCATGCACGTGTACCCCTTCCCCCAAGCAGATGAGTGGGAAAACCAGTGGTTCTTCTTCGACGTCCAGCTCCATCCGTATCAACTGCATTTCCGCCGCAGAGTCGAGGATGGAGCCGAGTCAACTGTTGGGGTATGGGAAGACTCGTACGCAAAGTTGGCCCAGGTTCGTGGACAGATATGTGTTCAACCGTATGTCGATGCCCTATGTAAAAGCACCAATACAGCAGAAACCCAACCCCACAAGCCAGAGGGAGAACTAACCGGCACTACCTTTAGAATCTCGATGAGGCCTCTTAGGCTTGCGAATGACAGTTTCCCAAGCATGGCACCGCGTGCTAACTTCCACGGGCCCGTCGACACCACAACATTCCGTTTCAAGGCTGGATCGTTGAGCAGCAATCAGCTAAAGTGTTGCGGCTTCATCCAATGCAGCACATATCTCGTACAGCCCCGTGACAGAGACCCGACATTCAAAGGCGGCCAGATGTTCCACATTCTAGCATACATGCCGCATGATCAGCAGCCATGGAAAAGCCGGATTGATTGGATGAAAAGCTCGCCCGAGGGCGGCTTCGCATCTAGGAAGTGGATGTACGGGAGAGGCAGCATCGTTGGTGTCCTGAACCCTGCACTGCTAGAGGAGGAGCTTCAGCCTGGACAAGATATCCTAGTGGTGCTTGCAGATGAGTTCGGCTTCACATCGAAGGCTACGTTCGAGGGTGCTACTATGATGAGGAAGGAATCCTCTCCACAGAAAGCAAAGGCCGAATTGGGAAAACGGCGAAACCCTTTCAGCAGCAGCCCGGACAGTCCACCATCTAAACGCGCAAAGGATTCTTCGTCTAACAGAGGCGCGAGTGGTAGGGGGGTAGAGGCCAGGGACGACGAATGTATCCCTATCGACCCGCGGCTTCAACAGGAATTAACGGGCCACGAGAGGGGATCAATCTTCGTAGCAGGTTAGCATTCGACGCATCACCGCAAAGGACTTTGCGGAGTAGAGCTAAGCACCAGACTAATACAGAAATGGAGACTTCACAGAGTCCGAGTCAAACAAACGAGATGCATCTGCTCCACCAGCCGAATGTGAAGAGCAACTACTGAAGCTACCCCCGGAGGGCACCACTTACTCTTCTTTTCACGAAATGAGACAGGAGCTCGTTGAATTTGCCAGGTCACAAGGCTACGGCATTCGTATTTGTCGATCCTTCCAAAAATTCTCCAGAATTACAGGAGACCCAGTTGCGAAGAAGAGGCTGGTTTGGCAATGTAACCGCGCTGGCAAGATTGGTTGCCCCTTTTCGTTTAATGCCGTGGAGATCAAGATAGGCACTGACCGATGGGAAATAAGATACAAGAAAAACGGAAGTCAACATGTCCATAACCATAGCCCAAGCGATGGACCTGGCGTATACCTTACAGGGGGAGAACAGATAATGCAAAACGAGAACGAGTTAACACGTTACGGATTGGAATAAATAAATATTAGCTGGGTCACGGAGTTGAGAACCTGGCGGAGCGCGAAGCGCGGCGTCCAGTTCTCGTTGATTGATTTCATCCTACGCGGTCGCAATTGTCTAAATTATTATTCCCGGATATGGAATGACCCCTAGACAGGAGATCGGTCCCTGGCGGTCCCTTGAAAACCTTTCGGAACGAGCCTGACCAGATGAGTTAAGCAGAGCATACACATCAAGTAACAAACAAGTAACCTGTCCCAACAAGCATAAGGTGTGAAAAAAAAGCCTGAGCAGTGAGTCCTTTGATATATGCGACGGGAAAAAAGTGGGTCTTTACGGGGTTTTCTTGGAGAGGGTGTCTTTCAATTCGCTAGGCACTGCGGGGTATATGTATGGGAATAAGGGGAGGGGCTAGCCAATGGCTTTATTTGCACAGGCTATGGATGGCTTTGCTGGGCCTCAAATGCCCGCCGCGTTTCTGCCGCGAGATGTGTCAACCTCTGCATAGCGTCAAGTATCTTTTGGTCGAGTTTGTTCCCGATGAAATCTTGCGGCCGAACGGGACTGAGAAGCTTTATGCCTTCCAACGTTCTACATCTGGAGAGCTGTACATAGAGACTTATGAAGTCGCACCTTGAAGGCTGGCCATTGACTATGCGGTTTCCCCGCAACTCAAGGAGTACTTGTGGAAAGGTCTTGCTTTGGGCTTTATAGTCTGTAATGACAATGCCGTAACAGCTGGCAAACCCTTGCGAGTGCATTTCGCTGATAAGAACTTGAAGTGGCGGTCGATGGGACTCAAGGAGAATGAGATCGGCCGAATAAGTATCATGCCTGTTGGGAGGCCC
>JAVIXY010000522.1:0-10818 GCA_033030565.1 Fusarium nematophilum | reverse complement strand
TGCTTATCAATATGAGAAGCGATGTTCCGTCGACGAAAAGACATCAATCACATCGTCCCTGGCGCCACAGTATTTCATCCAGGATCAGGGTGTTTTGATATGCCTCCTTCGCTTTCCCATGAACACCAAGCCATTGTCGATATTGGCGGCCGCGTTGAGCGGTTTGCAGACAAACTAGCCTTTCTGGGTTGTATGAGTGCCTAAAGTCTCAGGATGCGGCGTTTTATATAAATTTAAATTCACAAGCATTCCTGCCTTTGCGTTTATGAGATTCCTCGACTACTGCTAGCCTCATGCCAGCCAGGAGGGCCAGATAAGACAAGCTCAATTTGGGAGAGTTCAGGAGAAAGTCTGCCCTACGAGGCGAACTATGACAGAACGCAAAGGAGCGGACGAGATAAGGCATCGCGTTCAACGAAAGGGGCTTAAAATGGCCCAACGAGAACTTGCCTGGCCTGGTGGTGTGGTTGGGGGGGGGGAGGGGGGTTTCGGAACCGCTATCCGCGGATAGCATCTCCGACTGAGGGCAGTGGAAAACGGAGTCGGATGCCGTGTTCATCAGCTGAGCGTTCGGAAGTGAGGAGGTGACGTAACGGCGATGACCATTCCATTAGCAAACTTGACCCTGTCAGCGAACACGCAAGCCGTATCTTGGGGCGAAACTTCTCCCACCGGTCGTTCAGGCAAGGCACAGCCGTCTCGGTCTCGATACGAGCCATGGCGAGCATTCAGTCGCATACGGTATGAACAAGAGAAGCAGAATTCAATGTTGATGGTTACGGTGTTTTACAGCATTGGGTTTTAATGCTGTCATGTGTTCATCAATGTGTTCTTTTATATTGTGCCCGACAACTCCTCTTGGAGCTGTCATTGACATTAACAATGCAACGTTGATAACACTACTGTAATTGACAATCTCATGAGTGAATCGCGTCCCATCGACCCCATTCTAGCTACCCCTTCAGCATATTTGTCTGATTGAGGTAGTAAGTAAAAGACTCAATCTCATCAATCGACGGGTCCTTCTCCGCCGCCGTCAAACCATTCCCGAACCAACCAAAATTGTTGCCGTCGTGGTTCTTCATCTCGAAATCTTCCCACCTCACAGACTTGAGTACCTGGATCGCATGGAGACTGCTCCCCGGCCAGATGGCAGTCACACGGCCGCGTCGCCTCTCTTCATGCGTGGCATTGGGAGGTGCAGACTTGTACCAGCTATCGCACTCCTCGGTATAGACCGTCCGCTTGAAGTACTCGTCGCAATGGTTGGAGAAAGCTTCCACTGAGGCCCGTTTGGGCTCAATGGCGCCCACGTTGCCATATGCCATCTTCTCGAGGATCTGGCCGACGTAGCGATGGATGGATTCGATCATGATGAGCAGGTTTCCAGCTCCCTGGAACGCATTGGGCCCGAGGGACTGGAAGAAGTTGGGGAAGTTATCGGTACACAGTCCCAGATAGGTTTCTGGTCGTTGCTGGAATCGTTCGCGTAGGTTTATGCCATTTCGGCCGTAGATGGGAAACCCGCGAGATCCAGCTGATGTCTGGAATCCCGTCGCACAGACGATGGCGTCCACTGGATGGTGCACGCCGTCAGCGGTAATGATGCCTTGCTCATCAACTCGTGAGATGGCAGTCGGTATGACATTGACCTTAGGCGAAGTGAGTGACTCCAGATAGCCTGGGCCCGGCGTGAGCCGCTTGCACAGGGGCGAGAAGGTCGGTATCAGATGATCGATGATCTCTGGCTTGGCCTGGAGCCTCTTGCGCATGTCTTCTGTGAAGCGAACACGAGCATCTGCTTGCTGTTTGCTTCCACTGTGCGTGATGCCAACCCGGCTCTGAATCTTAAACTCAAGAGCTCGGCGATACTTCAAGTACGCTTCCCGGTCGCTCTCCCAGAGTGCCTTTTCCTCGTCCGTATACGAAAAGTTTCCCGCTTTTCCGTTCGTTCGCCTCTTGATCTCTTCGGCTCCGTGGCCGTTGGAGATCCATGTACGTCCGCGGACGTAGTGATCCATCCATTTTACGGCAGGCTCGAGAGCTGGGACGATTTGGATGCCACTGCTGCCAGCGCCGATCACGGCTATACCCTTCCCCTGCACGCATTAAGTATCGTAAACTTCAACGTGATGTCGAGAGAAGCGGAAAGTTGAACTTACCTGAGGGTCGAAGTCAGGGTCCCAGTTGGCACTATGGAGCAGTGCTCCCTTGAAGCTGTGAAGCCCCTCAATCTCAGGCCACTTCCATTCGTTCAGGACACCTTCGCCAGTCATGAAAACATCGGCTTCATCCTGATGAGTGAAGCCAGTCTTCAAATCCCGAAACTGAATGATCCACTTGTTCGCTGTTTCGCTCCAGCGGGCGCCGATGCATTTCTGCTCAAAGCGAACCCGGCTTCTGATATCGTACTTGTCGGCCACTCGCTTCCAGTACTCGAGGATCTCTGGAGCGCCGGCAAAAAACTGCTTCCACTTTGGCCACGACTCGAAGCTCAGCTGGTAGGAATGCGAGGGCACGTCTTCCATTGTTAGCTCGACGAAACTCGATCAGTTGGACTCGAGACTTACCACAGGCGCAGCCTGGATATCTGTTCTCGAACCATGTGCCGCCGACTTCAGGGTTCTTCTCGTAGATGACGAGCTGCAGGTTCGGGACCCTCTTCATGAATTCGATGGCCCCGACAATGCCTGACACGCCGGCACCGATGTAAATCATCTTGATCGGTCGTGGTTCATCAATGCTGCGTTCAGAAATGATCGTCCTTGCTTTCGACAGTCGATTCCAGTTTGAAGTCATTCCATTGGGAATCCAGTCTGCCAATTGTTGGGGAACGCCATCAGGTAGCGTCATTGTTCCGTTTGTCAAGGTGCCGTTAGGCACGGTGCTTTGCACGTCGTGCGTCAGGCCGTTTTGTTTTGTGTGCGTCATGTTGAGAAGCTGGTGTAAGGATCCAAGAGAGATCTGAATGGAAGGTGAAGGGTGATGCCGAACATGACGACCTCTGCATTATCTATCAATTTATGATTGTCGAGCTCAGAATGATCCTCCTAATCACCAACGTGATCGGTCCATCAACTGCCGAGGTCCCCAAGAGCTGGATCGCCACAACTACAACCGCATCTCGGATCTTGAACTGAATTGATCGAACAATGCCTGTCATTGGGCCCAAGAGTTGGAGAGCGGAATGCTAAACCGTGACATCCCAGAATTCCAATGTCACGCCCTCGCAAGTGGCCAGGCTCATTCGGGACTGGCCCCTCCTCGGCAGGGGTTCCGCGGGAGGAGATCCGGGGTATTCGGTATTCTTGATCGGGGTCCTTGGCCGCGATCGTATTCAGCCCCGGCCATCTCCGCACTACTGCAGTTACCGTTCACAGTGTGCCTCCCCACATTGCGAGCCGCCTTCATGTGATGGCGGCTAGCCTGACCGAACATCTTGATGTGGATTCGTTCAAGGGAATGGTGGAGCTGACGGCATCGACTAATACCCCCATGTCCCCAGTTATAACATCCCGTGCCAAGTTCAAAGCCATCTCAGCCCATCTCATGCTTTAGTCAGATCCTGGTACATTTGGGCTAGATCTTCGAAATGTCGTCCAATTTTCCCAAGTCAGTGGTGGTGATTGGTGCGGGAGCCTTTGGCCTATCAACGGCCTTGGCAATTTCCAGTCGATATCTAGACACTAGCATCACCGTCATCGACCGCCTAACTCCTCCAGTTCCTGATGGCACCAGCGTTGATCAGAGCAGAATTCTACGCCCAGGTAAATTCCCCACTACTCGTGTCGATGAAAGCTCCCGGTACTGACCCTTTTCCAGACTACCTCGATGATGACTACGAAACGCTCGCCGACAAGGCGCAGGACATCTTGCGCAACGACCCGGCGATAGCACCGCACTATTTCGAGCAAGGCTTCACCTTTATATCCAATGGACAAGCTGGCGAATTTGACAAGCTCACTACCGACATGTTGAACAACATCAAGAGCAAGCACTCCGAGGACAAATACATCGAGTTGAACAATCCTGAGGAGGTTTTCCAATCGCTGCATGGCAAGGGGGCAAGGCTCGTGCCAGAGTCGGTGTTAGGACATAAACGACAATGGGTTCAGGGCTACACAAGCAGACGATGTGCTATGGTGAATGCCGAGGCTATCATCAAAATCTACTACGATCGGTGCCGCGCTAGGAAGAACATTGAGTTCATCCTAGGCACACCCGTCGATGCTCTCATATACGGAAAACACCAGGATGAAGTACTGGATGTGACTTTGGAGGACGGCCGGGAGATCTTTGCTGAAAAGACTATAATCTGCACTGGCGCCTGGTCGAGTCGCCTTGTCAAGCTGGACGGCCTTTTTAGCGCCAACGCGGTGGGCATCGTCTACATCAAGCTGACCCCCGAAGAGGACGAGAAGTACAGACACGTCTCTTGTCACACCAACCTCGTCACGGGCTTGAACGTTTTCCAACCCATGAACGGCTGGCTCAAGATCCTCCGACGCGGAGCCGGCCTCCAAAACATCACTGCCCTAAAGGACCCAGAGGACCCCAAGAAGACGTATAAGGCATCGTATCCCCACACTGCTGTGGACGACCCTGACCAATGGATTCCACTAACTTTTGAAGCCTCGCTGCGTGAGGAGTTGAGAGAGATCTTCCCATCGATGGCCGACCGTCGCTTCGACATGGCGCGTTTCTGTTGGTGAGTCCACACAGCTTCAACAAGGCTCCATCAGTGCCAAACTAACGCCTTTCGCAGGCTGGAACAGACAACGACCGGCGACTTCTTGATCTGCCCTCACCCTAAGTTCAAGAACTTGCAGATGGCCATCGGCGGATCTTTCCACGGCTGGAAGTTCCTCCCTCTCCTCGGGGAATTCGTGATCGACTCCATCAACATGGACCTAGCACCCCAAATCGCCCATAAGTGGGGTTGGGAGCAAAAGCTTGATGCGAGCATGAAGAAGCTAGGCTTTTTGACCGAAGGACAGAAAATTGAATTTCAGCAGTACGTGGGTGGAGCGACAAAGTTATGATTCCACCTATAGATGGTACATCTTGTCAAACATGGATAGGGACACTATGAAGTAGATTCAAGTGTTGAAGAGTTAAGGCTATAAGAGCAAAGAGTGTTCCAAATGAAATGAGTAACATTGAGCTGCCATTGTANTACATCTTGTCAAACATGGATAGGGACACTATGAAGTAGATTCAAGTGTTGAAGAGTTAAGGCTATAAGAGCAAAGAGTGTTCCAAATGAAATGAGTAACATTGAGCTGCCATTGTAAAGATCAATAATTCAGTCCTTGCATGTTTCCTCAGATTGAAGTCTCTGGGGCGAGATCACCCTCATGACCGTTCTATATTGAACGCTTTANAAAGATCAATAATTCAGTCCTTGCATGTTTCCTCAGATTGAATTCTCTGGGGCGAGATCACCCTCATGACCGTTCTATATTGAACGCTTTAGTTGTCAAGCTTTCATAGCGTCCTTAACAGTTCAGATTGGCTCGCTTCCTCGCTGATAGGTCGAGCTAGCCCAAGAAATTGCGGCAAAGACTATAAAGAAGTCCCGAAATGTACACATCTCATATGAGAAGCTGCAAGCCAGCGTTCAACCGGCTTTGGAAACAGACTGACAAGCACATAGGCATTACGCCAATGCTATTGGTTTTATGATATAGACTGTGTTCCAGCTACTTACAACTAGCCCTAAAAACCGACTGTCCTAGAGTGTACCCTATGCAATACGACGTGAAACAGCGTCAAATATGCTTCACTGCCCCCAGAGAGCACCCTTGATTCGTTGAAAGAAGGTCAACTTGGTCTTGGACTCCGCAGCATCCTCGGCATCAAGTTGAGCCACAGTCAGGACATCTGTCTCGAGGTTCATGGCCAAAGGCGTGACATACTTGGTCTTCTTCCAGTATTTGAATGTCAGAATGTTGATAATCCAAATAAGGATTCCGACGTACCCAACCACAAACTTGACAGGGTCGAATTTGGGCACAAACGCTTCCCACCCACTGAAGACGAGGACAAGGAACGTGGTGAAAGCGGCGTAGTAGGCGCCGTATGGTTGGAGGATTCCCCGCCAAGGAAGATCGCCCCTGGAAAATCCCTGGGCCTTGAGACCGCGATGGAAGTTGAAGTACGAAAGCAGGATGTTGGCCCAGTTGACAGCACCGAGCACCGTGGTCAGAGAGATGAAGTAGCCAAAGACCACGGAAGACGCCTTGGTAGTGTTCAAAAAGGCAAGACTGATGAAAAGAGAGGAGGCAATGACAGCGAAGTATGGCACACCGTGCTTGGTGGTCCGGGTGAAGAACTTGGGAGCCTGGCCATCCTTTGCCAGACCGTACAGAGTTCGAGAGGCCAGGTAGATATCTGTGGACGATAAACAGCCTTGAATACATTGCCACAACGACAGAAACACCAAACTTACCAGAGTTGGAGAAAGAGAATACGAATAGCAGCAAGCAGCCGTTGATGATTCCCGGCAAATACTTGATGCCAGCCTGCTGGATGGCGATGACAAAGGGAGAAGCGGCCGCACTGGTCTTGCTCTTGGTGGCACCAAGCAGCTTCTTGCTCGTGTAAGGGATAGCCATAGAGACACTGATAAGGCCGCCGAAATAGAAGACGAGAATGCGGTAAGCCGTCTGTCGGATGGCACGAGGGATCGTCTTGCGGGGATTGCGGGTTTCGCCAAATGTGATGGCCACCGACTCAAAGCCAATGTACAGGAAAGCAGAGTTGATGAAGCAAACCCAGAAGCCGCAGAACGCTCCCGCACTGCCCCCATAGATGTACTTGGCAAACGCACCGGGATCGTTCCAGTAGCGGAAGCCGATTCGTCCGCCGCTTGGCTGGCCGCCAAGGGAGATGGTGAAGCAAGTGAGGATCAGTGCCACGAGCACCACGACTTTGGCAACAGCGAACCAGAACTCGACCTCGCCGAACCAGACGACTTTTAGAAACTACAATCGCGTCAATGTCTGTAACAGATGTGGCAGTGTGATGACATACGTTCAGAGCAATAATGCAGACGCCAAAGACTGCAATCCAGACACCCAAGTTGATGTCAGACCGCCAGTAGGAAATAATAAGGCTAGCAGCCGTGAGATTGTTGGCCACAAGCGCAGAGTATTTCAGGAAGTAGTTCCACCCAGTGGCGAACCTATCGACGACTTAGAAGGGCAGCATATCTTGGGAATACTTTACTAACCCTAATGCAGGATCCATGTATCTCGTAGCATAACCGCTGAAGCCCTTCTTGTGAGGAGCAAAGACGGCCATTTCAGCCAGTGCCGTCATGACGAAGTAGGTAGCAGCGCCCATGAGGACGAAAGCGATAAGAACGTTGCCAGGCCCGCCTGCTCTCAGTGCTTTCCCCATGGCAATGATGATGCCGGTGCCAAGGGAGCCGGCGATGGCAAACATGTTGACATGGCGGGGCTTTAGGCCGCGTTCAAGTTCGTCATTCTGCTCCTGTAAGGGGATGCTTTCACCCCGTCCGCTCTCGATGTTGTCATCAACCTGAGAAGACTTCATTTCGTCACCGGCAACTTTTTCCATGGCTGTGGCGCAAGAGTTACTAATGTCGAACAAATGTTGGATCAAGGGATGAGGAGTGGAAGGACCGTGGAGGTTGTTCATTTTCAGAAGTCAGAGAAGAAACGATAGTGGAAGTCTGGATTAATAAATCTTCGATGTGGCAATCAATCTATCGCGGTCCTTTTTTCCTGTACCCCGGATTGTGAGCAGCAGCCGGCATGCCCACCCGGCCACCAAACCTGGGGTAATCTGGCATACTGTAGCGCGAACTGACTCGTTCAGATAGCAGCTTCAGCCTCCCACGTGCGGGGGAAGGTTGACCTGCGCCCACGGAGCTGGCCAAGGCGTGCTGGGTGCGGAGGGAGACGAGTCGGATGGCTCTCCGAAAATGGCTGGAGTGGAATGCCTGGCTTGACGCATGGTTGATTGGCCGCGGATAACGAGGCCGGACCAATCAATGGTTAATACTCTTATCGTCTCGTTCGCATCTCGCTTCTCTGTTCTGACCTCGGCCAAGGAGCTCCATATCTTTGTCAATCTGGAAAGAGCACCTGTTTAGGACCCTATGCTAGACCAGATCAATGCCAAAGATAAGTCCCAATCAAGCCAGATCCTGCTAGCTCCACGAGATCCAACCCTTCTGCAAGGCAAGTTTCGACCATGGAAAGTTACCCAAACAGACTCAACGAGCTCGCCTCTCAGGGCAAGGTTTGCAAGGTGAATATTGAATATGTCCCAAGACATCATCATCCAGTGCACAGAGCACGCGCGCATTGAGTGAAAGACTGATCCTTTCTCTCCTTTTCAGGTTTTCGGGGTCAAAGTTGTGACGGCAATCGAGCTCACACATTTCCTTGTCAACGCTGGCTTTGATGGCATTTTTGTTGACCTGGAACACTCTGCTTTGACCTTGGAGGCGACGAACAAACTCTGTGTTCAAGCTATGACTTGCGGCCTATCTCCCTTCGCCCGTGTTCCAGGCCATTGCGGCAGGGGCTTCGTGCAGAGAGTTCTGGACGACGGCGCGCAGGGAGTCATCTTTCCGCACATCGACACAGTTCGTGAGTCAACCAAAGTTGCAATCCCTCTCCCATCCTTTCACGTTCAGGTCTAATCAGCCCGTGGAATTCTAGAGCAAGCAAAAGAGGCCGTCCGCAGCTGCAAATATCCGCCCGTGGGTAAGCGTTCCATTACAGGGGCGCTACCGCACTTCCATTACAAATCCATGCCACTGTCCGACACGATAAAGTACTGCAACGAGCACATGTCTCTTGTCTTCGTCATGATCGAGTCTCAGCAAGCGGTCGACAATGTTGACGCCATCGCCGCAGCTGACGGTGTCGACGTCATCATGGTTGGCACCAACGATTTATCTATCGAACTAGGAGTTGCTGGTGAATGGGATAACCCAATCTTCGACAAGCCCATGGCCAAGATTGCTACTGCGGGGAAAAAGTTCAACAGGCATCTAGCCATTGCAGGTATCTACGACCGCCCTGACTTTATCTCCAAATGTGTCCATGAATGGGGCGCAAGGTGGATTGTTCTGCAGCATGACTTGATTATGATGTCCAAGTTCATGGGACCGGCGGTGAAGGAATTCGAGGCTATTGAGCGAAAAGCCCTTTAGATCCATGGAGATACTTTGCAAAGTCTAGAGCATGGGGTAGATAGTCTAGGAAATATGGGTCGGTACCTATGCTAAAGCTCAGTGTTGCCACGGTGCATCCTTTTGGCCTGTTCCAACAGTCCGTACCGGTCATCGAGTTCCAAGGTCATCATGTATATTATGCGATAATTAACCTGATCATGTGTCTAACTTGCCCGGTGAATCTTGCCCGATGTGACTGCTGACACGCTCAAGAAAGCTCTAACGTGCGTATTCTTCCCAGTGCACCATTTCTATTTCATATCTTTAGTGCATTATCGCTCGCTCTACCTCCGGAGTGCTCACGGGACAACACCTCCGTCGATCGCCCCAATCCCCGCGCCATCCAGTATTGACAACGATAAATCAAGTTATAGAGAGCTTCGCCTTATGCCCCAAGTGCGTGAAACCCTCCAATGGGTCACAGCAGGGGTGTCAGGCTAACCAGGGGTCTCGTTAACAGCGATACCTTTTCCTAGCCTTACTTTTGCCTACTGATTAAGTGTACTCGTGATAAGAGCCTAACAGTCATGCTCCCTAAGGCCACCTAGAGAGTGTACTAGCCGTTAACAGCATAACACTAGGGCGAGCTACTTAGCAGAGGGCGTCACGCACTTAGGAGATAGTAGTGTAGCTCGATCATCTGTAGTACCTCTTCTGCCAAAGAAAACTGGTCAGCGATAATGTACTTCTCGATCCGTTTTAACAAGATGGACCCCGCAAAATATCGAAGTGTTATCTTGTGTGGTAAGCACTCGGGAGTTGGAGCAGAACCAACACCGCCATCAATCCCGCCCGCGATCGTTAGCCCGGGCCGTATCTCGTCCTGAGACAGGCGAATCGGTGTGAGCCCCGACTTGGAACGGATGGGGATGCCGTCTCGGGCGCGGGGAAGCAACGCGGGGAAGCAAGATCCTTGCGAGTCGAGCAGACGAAGGACCTAATGGTCACGTCATCGCCGATCTCGTGCTTTGAACGCAAGATCGGCCTCAAAATGCTCAGTTGATAAGAACGACAGATAACGTGATTGATCGGTCAGGCACGCTCTCTCCAAGGCTTCCTCCTCATCTAGTTTTCAATCCATGGCAGCCTGGCTTCACACTTCCACCGCCTCTGCAGCAAGACGACCGTCAGCTCTCACCATGGCAAACTCGACCAACAAGCCCCGCGTTATCCTGGGTCTGATGACCTTCGGGCCACCCGGGTCCGAACCCAATGGCTCTCGCATCACCTCTCTCAGCGACTTCAAGGCATGCCTCGATTACTTCCAGGGCGAGGGCTACGCCGAGATCGACACCGCCCGCATCTACGTCGATGGCAAGCAAGAGGCCTTCACACGCGAGGCCGAGTGGCAGCAGCGCGGCCTGAAGGTAGCCACTAAGGTCTACCCTCGCGAGCCAGGCATCCACACTGCTACCAAGCTCAGAAGCATATTCGAGACGTCGCTAAAGGAATTAGGCACCGATTCCATCGACATCTTTTATCTGCATGCCCCTGACCGCTCCGTGCCCTTTGCTGAAACCCTGGAGGCCGCCAACGACCTATACCAGGAGGGCAAGTTCCGCCAGCTCGGTCTGTCCAACTATGCGGCGTGGGAAGTCTCGGAG
>JAVIXY010000521.1:0-10866 GCA_033030565.1 Fusarium nematophilum | reverse complement strand
TCGGCGGGCTATTGCAAGCATGAATTGTGGGGCGGCGAGGCAGTGCTGCTCCTATGCGAGGCCGACGTTGGGGCGCGGCGGATCCGGAGCCTGACGAGCATCAGTGATGGACACGACGCCATCAAGAAATCGGACGGGCGGCAGAGGTGTATTGAAGGGTTGGGGAGGGTTGCGCCTTCAAAGTGGAAGAAAGTTGGGTGGGAGATAGGTGGACTGCCCTGCACGGGCGAGATGGTTTTGATGGTGTGTAGATCGAAATCTTTCCTCCTCTTTTTCTTCCATTTTATTGCTTGTGGTTATTTGAGAGGATTTCGACACTAACTCTTGGGTGAATTTATAGCCTGATACGACGGTTCCATACGCTGATACATGTACAGGGGGAAGCTTGGCGTTTAATGAATATGTTGTTTATCATCCTTCGCATGTGCTTATACGGTATCTGTTTCGGGTGAAAGTTAGGAATGGATAATAGCGTGTTATATAGGAAAGGGAAGAGAAGCAGCAAAACTCATAAAGTGGGAGATCAGGGGCCGCTGTTTTGGGGCTTCCTCGAGACGAGAGTTTATTCTAGGAGTTTTTTTGTGAAGGTGGAGATTCTGTTGTTGACATCGCTAAAAGAATTGTGAGCGACAGGATATCTAATACGATGTAGATGTGAACCATCATAGACCCTTTCCGGAAATACAGCAACTCATCGGGCCGCATTGTCGGCATCCACATTTAGCCGTCCAGGCAAACTGTGCAACTATTATCTAATCTTGCTTGGTCATCTTCACCCAATGCGTTGGCTTGATCCGTCGGGACAAATCAGCCTCAGCCCATGTCGTCTGCGGGCGAGTAGGCTAATGATCTGTCGTGGCTCTGAGGGACAACAGGATTAGAGGAGTTCCAGTCGATGGCCACGCAGTGAAAAGGCCAATGGTGGCGGGTGTTATCTCTGACATGTGAAAGCTTATTGTAACGTCACTGTTGCCCAAGAAGCTTGAGGCAACATGTTTTTTTTCTCCTCCTGCAGTGTGCTCGGACCTAAGGTGCGGGGTAAGTTACACACTGTCCTGTTCCCAGGAACCCTGAATCCTGGACTCAGTCCACGAGCGCGCGTTTCCTGGAACGCACATACACAAAGTCGGTCGCTGATAGGTGCCGGCCTTTGAGTATCGATTCTTGGGCACTCAACGAGGACAGAATGGGTTTTGTTGAGCTCGTGTGAATCAGGCAAGGTACCGACCTTCCAAACCAAAACTTTGTCTCTCGCGGGGAATGTGGAACCGGTCGGACGCTTCGTCGTCTATTGTCTCTCACTCGAGTCAATTCCCTTCCTCTCCCTCGCCCCGGATACATCATCGTCGTGCCTCTGCTCTGTCCAGATATTCTGCTCCTCTCCGCCTTCTTCCTCCTACAAGCCTTCATCCGTCCGTTATTGTCTCGCCTCCAATGCCGACTCCTCGACACCACATAGGATGAGACTTGCCCGACGACCATGCCTTTCGGCACGACCCTCCGCGAGTCCGTCTATGCGCCATGGAGGGACAAGTACATCGACTACGCTAAGCTCAAGAGCCTGCTGCGCAAGGACCGCTCCGGGGACGAGACCCAGCTATGGACCGAGAACGACGAGAACCGTTTCTGCGACGAGATCTTCAACACCCAGCTCGAAAAGGTCGCCCAGTTCCAGGAGCAGTGCGTCAATGGCCTTAAGCAGCGCATCGATTCCGTCTTTGACAATCTCAAGGAGCTCGCATCCGTCGAGCCCTCCGACGATAATGCCACTCCCCAGCAGGGCGAGATCTCCGTCTCCCACCTCCGCGCCCTCAAGACGGAACTTGACGAGGTCACTTACGAGATTCACGAGCTAAAAAAGTACAGCAACATCAACTACACAGGCTTCCTCAAAATCGTCAAGAAGCATGATCGCAAGCGCGGCGACCGATATAAACTCCGCCCCATGATGCAGCTGAGCCTCGCCCAGCGTCCCTTCAACTTGGAGCAGGTCTACTCGCCCCTCCTTGACAAGCTGTCCATAATGTATTTTGCCATCCGCCAGCAGCTCGAGGGCGGCCGCGAGCAGTTTCCGCCCTTCAGCCTCGAGGCCCAGGGCGAGGCGTATCATGGCGAGCGCTATACCGCCCATAAGTGTATGTCTCTCCCGCACCCCCGCTCCACTAGGAACGAATCAAGTGACACCCCACCGCAGTTTGGATCCATCCCGACAACCTCCTTGAGATCAAGACGGACATCCTTCGACACCTGCCGGCACTCGTCTACAGCGAGAAAGCCTCCAAAGAGGTGGGCGGCAATGACTCGCCCGCAATCACCTCGCTCTACTTAGACAACAGCGAGTTCGAGCTCTACTCTGAAAAGGTCGATCGCCAACCCGACGCCTCATCCCTACGCTTGCGGTGGTATGGCCAGCTCAGCTCCCACCCAGAGATCTTTGTCGAGCAGAAGACGGCGGACGCCAAGGGCGGCAGGCAGGAGCTCAAGTTCTCCATCAAGGAGAAGTATGTCAAGTCCTTCCTAAATGGCAACTACGAGATGGACAAGGCGATCCAGAAGATGAAGAGGCAGAGCTTCACCGTGGAGCAGATGGAGGCCTTGAAGACGACCGTGAGAGCGATCCAGGATTTCGTGCAGCAAAGGGGACTCAGCCCCGTCCTGCGGACCAACTACTTCCGGAGCGCCTTCCAAACGCCCGCCGACGACCGCATCCGCATCACCATCGATACTAACGTCGCCTTCATCCGTGAGGATACCCTCGACCAAGGTCGTCCGTGTCGCAACCCCAACGAGTGGCATCGCCTGGATATTGACGACAGAAAAATATCATATCCTTTCGAGGAGATTAGCCAGAGCGAGGTCATTCGATTCCCATATGCCCTCCTGGAGATCAAACTCAAGGAGGACGGCCATCAGAAGCCGCCATCGTGGGTCGAAGACCTGATGTCGTCCCACCTGGTCCACCCCACGCCGCGATTCTCCAACTTCGTCCACGGGGTCGCGTCCCTGTTTGAGGACTGCGTCAACAACCTGCCGTTGTGGCTCAGCGACCTGGAGATTGACATCCGCAAGGATCCCCAGAAGGCGTTCAAGGAGGAAGAGCAGCGTCGCGCCCAGCGGGCCGAGGACGTGATGGCGGTCGGGAGTCTGATCGGGGCCAAATCGGGCTCATACAAGCCCGCGCTGAGCTCGCCCGTGACGGAGTCGTACCTGGCGGGGAGCATGTCGACGGATTCCATGCCGCCATCTCTCAACAATCGATCGTCAGGACAGGCGCTTGGAGAAGGAGAGGGCGAGGGCAGCTCCGGGCAGCTGGAGCAGCAGCAGAGGGCTTATGGGACCTTGCCGTCGGTGATCCCGGGCTTCTTGCTGTCCAAGTATTCGAAGGCCAAGCGGGCGTCACAGGTGCTGCCAGAGGGCGTTGCGAAGCCCACCGAGTGGATCAAGCACGCGAGTGAGCTCAAGGTAGAGCCCAAGGTGTGGCTCGCTAACGAGCGCACGTTTCTCAAGTGGCAGCACATCTGCATCCTCCAGGGTGGCCTGGCGCTGGGCTTATACACAGCAGCGGGCAAGAATATCATTGCAGAGATGATGGACATCGTCTACGTCCTGATTGCCATCTTTGCCAGAGTCTGGGGCTATGCGATGTTGAGGGTGCAGAGAATCATGATTCAGGAGCGGAGTGGTAAGGACTTTGACAATATGGTTGGGCCCATCATCATCAGCATCTCGCTGATGGTGGCCCTGATTCTCAACTTCTTCTTCCAGGTGAGTCGGACGTCTGAGCTAGCGCCGGGAACGAACAAGTGCTAACCCAGGGAACAGTATCGGGTAGCATTTGCTCGGATGAATGACGGCGGTCAGGACGGCATGGGTTCACAAACAACGAACAACCCATGAAGAGAGCCCCAACCTTGGACCCGTAATAATCACTACTTTAAGACAAAATTAATGCTATATACTATTAGTAAATTAACTCCTTAAGGTCTATATAGCAATTAGTAATATACTACTCTTGGCTAATAACTGAATAAAATAAGCAAGATATCCCTGACATCCTGCGCCCCGTATACCTGACATTCGTACTCCTGACGTCCACATCTCTGACGTCTTGTATACCTGACATCCTTACACTATTCAGTAATCATGACGTTCGTATACCTGACATCCTTACACTGACCAAGCCTTTAAATCACCCTTGACCTGCCTCCTTTGCAGAACTATTACCCACCACAGCCCAATTGCCTTCCCCTCGGCACAGGGGGTTCTCCGCTTATCCCTTGCTGATACCTCTTTTGAAAACACAGCAAGGAACGATATTCAGAGGGGTAGAAGTCCGACACCGACAGGTGGTCCGGAGTTTCCACCTTATCACCCACACTTCCGTCTTCTAGAACTATCCGGTAAAATCAAAGTGCCGAACTTCACGGTGGATTCGAATGACGCCACGGCAAGAGTAAGTAACATTGTAAGAGATGGATGGAATACATGCTGCAGTTGGATCCGGAATGCAGCAGCGCTTCACCTAGTGCCATCAAGGATCTCATCGAGCTGGTTAGGGATAGACTTCTTGTGGTCGCCTTGCCCAAAGAGGGGATGAGCGACAAGGCCAAGGGGGAATGCCGTGCCGTTGCAGATGAACGAGAAGAGAGCCTGGGACGAATACGGAAGAAGGCTATGGATGATGAAAACAAGGGAGGTACCTATCTCTTTACATACACGAGTCGAGCATACGTCCAAATTCCGGATCTACGAAGGGAACGGAGCGTGAGCTTCCTGTCGACAAACTCCTCAGGGCAGGCTAAGCAACTGAGACCTGCGAATCTGGTAAGGCTTACTGGTTGAGCTCCATAGCGTGCAACACTAATATAATCCTAGGAAGTAGGTTCCTAGAGCATGATGTACGAGCAACTAGAAGATTACTGAACTGGATGTCTTTCATGGAGCTAAAGACTGTGAGTGAACAGCATTGGGAAGATGTGTCGATGCTTGAAGCTAACTTGACAAAGTAAGTGAGTACTGGTAAACTCCAACATATGATTGCTGATTTCGCGCGTCATGATGTTACAGAGCGATGCTTCATATAATGCTGTAATGCCCTCGCTCCCTCTCGCATTGACGTCTGCTCCTTTTTCGTAGAGGAGTTTTACGAGTTCGTAGTTACCCCTGTATGATGCATGTTGCAGAAGAGTCACGCCATCTTCATCTTTCGCGTTTGCGTCTCCGTGACTGTCAATGAGTACCCGAGTGAATAAAAGTTCAAATCTCTCGAGGGCTGCGCTGTCGTCCGACGCCTCTGACGCGTCTGACGAGTCGTCACGTAGTGTACTCCGTGCGTCCATGCGTGGGACCGAGTTCGACCGAAGGTGCACGCTAGAGTGTAATTGTGTTTTGTCTGAAATGCTCTTGATCAGATTCAATTCACAAGATGCCAACTTCCTGCATACGTTGCTTGGACGGAACGGCATCTTTTATATCCACAAATCGATACTGTACCCGTGGCCGCGTCATGGAGCTGTGCGGGATGCGCATCGGGATACTTGCAAGGATCCAAATAGTGAAATGTGGTTGCCACATTTGCACGGCAAGCAGCCAGGACTGTGGAGGGACAAGCAGGATGCTGACAGTACGTGCCGACAACCCGGCTATCTCTCGGATATCGCCTCTCAGTTTCCTGACTAAGATGGCCCTTCTTCAAACTGCAGACTTGGGCCTAGACGCTAAACGTGCTTGGCAATTAGTTGGGTCTCCGGCCAGGGACCGCTCCATTTTCGGCCAAACCACAAGAGAATTTCTAGACTGAGGGAGAACAACATGGGCCCGATCACACAGGTCTTTTATGCTCCCTTTTTTAAGGAAAAGGGGCGGTTAACCTACAGCGACATGCCGTTTTCAAACAGAACAAAGGGGCATCTAGCCAGCGATGCTGGGTGGGCGAGCGGTGATCCACTGGCCGTGATTAGCCGGTTTCTAGCCACGAAAAGGGCGTCGTTCAGGTACGGCTGAGAAACTGCCCCCACAGTGGCGCACAAACAATCCACTCAGAGTTGCCGCTGGACTCCTGAGCACCGATAGTTCCGGCGGAAGTCGACTTAGATGATCTTCGGGGCTGAGTTGTGGCTTATATTGAGCCGTGTGTCAGGCCCAGCAATAATTGCTAGTCTAGCCACTTATTTCCACCTGCTCTGTTACGACGAATAGCGTCGAGTGGATGACAGGCACACTGAGCTAGGGGACCTTCGGGAGATGCCGCATACGGGTTGGACACGCCATGAAAGAGAGAATCGCTTCGACGGTTTCGAAGTGGGACGGCTGTTCTGCATGCTGAATCCTCTGGTTATATAAACCACCCGGGCCGTCTCTTGTCAACTCCTCTTGGATCCCCAACCCAGACCTTCGCTTATCCAGCTACCGTTGCCGTCTTTTGTTGCCTTTGTTCGTTCCCGCACCGCCTCACCTCCAAGATGAAGTTTGCAAGCTTGTCTAGCCTTGCGTGGCTTATGCTGGCGCATCGCGGCCTTGCGACAGTTACCTTTGACACGTGCTCTGCTGACGAGGCCACCTCGTGCCAGTGTCCTCCCATCAGAAGGTGTGCGCCCCTGTCCTACAACTACCCAGAGGAGCATTTCCCTAGGGACGGCGACACATGCCCAGACACGTCGCCACCTTGCTGCGCCGAGAGCACCACAGGAGGGCTGCAAGCCTCTCCCTCGACGACCAACCTCCAGTGCGGCAAGAACTATGGAGACGACCAGCACGATGTCCAGGACGGAGTCTCGTACACGATCGAAGACTGCCCGGCTGGGCCGTACTTTGGACAGCAGTGCCTCCACATTGACATCACCACGGCCGCGGGCGTCGACGTCCACGACATCCACCTGCAGGTCAACGACGCCCCCATCACGAAAAACAACGCGCTTGGAACCTGGGCCTTCAACAAATACTGCACCACCGACCCGACCGAGTGCTGGGTGCCCGTCAGCAAAATCATTGACGAGTTCGATGACCCGAAGCCGGCTTCACTCTGCGACAAGACCATCTACGTTGCGGCGGGCATCTCCATCGCAGGCAGCGGCGACGATGCCACTTGCTTCAACGAAGGCGAGACCATTGGCACCGGCAACTGGTTCATGTACGTCTCTCTGGACCTCACGTGTTCGGGAGAGACCTGCCAGCGCAAGTGCTGCTGTCCAACTCTGGCGACTCCATGAGAGGTTGGTTGGGATATGGAGGACCTGTGTATAAGCATCCTGAGGATTGGGGCGGTGCTGTCTTGTGCGGTTTACTTTTCGGGGAAATATTCATTTATTTAGCTCGATAGCATCGATACAGGTTTGTTGACCAGCAGTCTCCAGTATTGGACACCCCGACTCGCTATCAGTATCAATTGTTAGATGCACCTGTCAGCCAGATCGGCCGCCTGACATTAGATTTTAGTGGGAACATCGACATCGGGCAACTACCCGTAGCGTTTGACTTTCAAGGTCCATTCGAAGTGGCAGCTGATTATAGTCATGAGCTGACCAAAATCCAACGTTCGAAAACCTCCATGCGGCAAACGCTCCTCGCGTACCCGAAGATAAGCCACTTAGCGCTTTTCATGCCAGGTGAAACCGACTTGCCATTGATATCATAAACGGGAATGTCCGATTGTACCTCCTGGATAAAGGGATTTTATGAAGGATCAGATTTGAGTTTATGTGCCTCAGAGGTGAAGCGGACTTCGGCAGCTCTAGGACATCGCGATGGTGGATAACCGATGCAAGGGCTCGCGCACGTGCATCGCAGGAGAAAGGAAAGGGGCTAGCGACGTGACGACATTAGAAGCGAATTGAAGACACATGAATGAGAACTTGGTTGCTTAGCTGCTCAGAGGTTGGNCGATGCAAGGGCTCGCGCACGTGCATCGCAGGAGAAAGGAAAGGGGCTAGCGACGTGACGACATTAGAAGCGAATTGAAGACACATGAATGAGAACTTGGTTGCTTAGCTGCTCAGAGGTTGGCGTGATGTACAACGCTGCCAGAATTAATATCTCTGGTGGAGTTCCAAGGTGTATTCATGCCTTCTCAGTTGGGAAGGGTCATGTTCAAAGCATCATACGCTCCTGCCCCTCATCGGTCGGCCCGAAAGTGATGCTGGCTGCCGTCACTCCTTCCTTTGCCTTCCCGAGTCCACCCAGATGTTCCTCTCGAGACGCCATTCATGCGTCTCGGTCAGAAGCTTCATCCTCCTGAATCCAAACTCCACTCTTATCAATGCTCGCTGACGGTACTAGCCAATCCCTTCTCGCCACTTCTTCTTGGGCGGCCACACCCTCATGATCAAGGCTTCATATCCCATGCCAACTCCAAGGCGAGGCAGATATCTACCGCACTAGGATGCGTGCCGGAGAGTCAGTGACGAATACAATGAACTATGCGCATAAATGGATAGCAGGAGATATAACGCAAGGCTACTCTGCAGGCAGTATTGTGGGTCAGGGAGTGAGGCAGGTCTCGGGACAGTCGGTTGAAGACACGAGGACGGTGAGCCGAAGCTGACGGCGCCTTTGCCGGTGTCAGAGATATCCTTGTTAACGCGTCAAGGTTGATGGCATAGTGGAGCCGGAGGGCCAATATTGCCGCGAGATTGCTCATGAGCCTATTGCCTCTAGAGCATCTATATCCACTTCCAAAGGGCACTGCTCATGCATACCTCTCCTCTTTGCTCCAGGATACAGCAGTGGGTGGGCATCCATTGCCACCTCGTTTATGCAAAGATGCACGGCCAGGCAGCAGTCGGTCTTGGAATGGGCTTTTCCTTTGGTTGGGGAGGTTTGTGGGATGACTCGTGCTGAGTGAAACCATTCCTCTTAATGCTACCCATCTTGGGCATCATTCATGCATTCCCCGGTTAGACGCTTGTTTTCGGCCTCTTTGCTGAATGCCTATTGTGCCACCATTCCGCTGCGAACGTGGAAATTCAACCGACGTGGTCGTCACCGGCCCCCTAGGCAGTCGGCTAATCCGGCAGTTCCTTCCTGTTGTGTATTTATTCGATTCATAGTAATGGAGGTTGGTGGCCCCTAGCTTTCGGTGCAAGATCTGTCTCACCAAGCGCTAGCTAAGCCTTTAGCTGGTAAGGAAGACTCAAGAAGAGGAGTATAAAAGACTCCATGGACAGGCGACGAAGACCTCATGGTCTAGAATATAGGGCGATCATGGGAGGGTCAGTGGGAGCTCGCAGGGTTTCTTCTCAAGTCCGAACCCTAGTTGACAGCCTCTTTAAGCCGGGGAGCATCCGTCCTACTCCCGGGCTGCCGAGATACCTAGATAGTTGCCTTCTATTACCTTCTTCATTGAGAAATTGATATGCATGAAGGAATCACGAGTCATCCTCTTCCGCAATTCTGAATTTATCGCAGGCCAACGGAAGGTTTGCCCCCTAGGCAGGATTGGAGATGCAGAATCTGCCCCGCCACCGAATTTTGAATCAATCCTTTCTAGTACCACTGCTAGGAAAGGCAACAGGTAGTATATGGGGCAGCAGCGTTGGTGGAAGGGGATGGGATTTACTAGGGATACCTCATACCAACAATCATGCGAGCAGACCCGTACATCTTGCTTCATCCATCGTGCATGGAGGACTATGGCACCTTGCAGTTGAGGCAGGCGAGCTACTGGAAATTGGTTAGAATTAGCTAGAGGCTGCGAACATCCTTTTTGAAGGAGTCTCACAAATAGTGCTTCGTGTAACGGGTCAGGACCCTGTTGCTGTGGCTACGCCAACAGGCACGAAGTGGGACTGGAGGAACAACAAAACTCTGATCACTTGTAGTCTTTTCTTTCCTTCCTTTTTTTCCTCATCTTGAAAGTAAACAGCATTGGAATAGATAGTTGGAATCCAATTACTATAAGCCGTTCACACTTCGAGTAAGACTTTAATAACAATTATAGCCATCAAGTCGGGTTATCATAAAAAAAACCAGAGAAATAGTCTAAGCAGTGACGGCGTCGAATACAGAGGTCTCTCAGGGTATGGGTTCACGCAGGTCAGATTCCTTGGTGTAGGAAAGTCCAACCGAAGCCCAACACAGGGATGTGGTCCCAGATCTGGTCCTCTGCGGGGACCCTTACAGGGGTATGTGATCTGATGGATCCGATACGATCAATTCGATCTGGGTGATAGTATTCAATACGATGTGGAGCCCAAAAAAGGATTGTTCTCTTGATCTCTGATGCCTCCGGCCCCCTCTTTTCTCGAGAGGGGTTTTATGTTCTGACTAAGGTCAGGATATCGATCTATCAGAGGTTTCGTAATACAGGGTCACAATCCAACAGTTCGCATATCCCAGAAGCCCCACATTCTTCCTCATCTGATCGTTGGTCTCGCCTCGCTGGACTCTCTGTGATAGGCCTGCTTGGAGGCCAATTTCTCCAAGTGTTCAGCATCCTATCTTCAGCAGCTGAAGCATGGTCTGCCAGCTTGAGGCTGTTTAGTGTTAGTATCGCCAGGATTGGCCGCTAATTTGGTTGATTAGTATATTATCCAGTCTGGTTGTATCTCGTCTCTTCGTATCTATGGCGAACTTAATCGCCGCCCGCACCGCCTGTAGGTTAGGTGCCCATTTTGGGCCATCCGATGCTGCCTTTCCTCCTAAAAAGAACGAGAGGTTTCCCATTATTATTTATCCGACCCGTCGCATGCCTTCTCGCTGTGCGTCTCACTTCGTACACCGAAATAGAAAATATTCCATCGTTTCTGCTGCTCGTCCATAGTTGCATATGTCCGATTCTGCTGCTCCAATCCTGTGTAGGTAGCTGTTGATCCTAGCCACCCCTGTGCGAAGCGGGGAGAGCATGTCTGCTTCGTGTCTCTTCAGTCCATC
>JAVIXY010000520.1:0-10873 GCA_033030565.1 Fusarium nematophilum | reverse complement strand
GTTGGTTCTAACCGAGCCTCCTACTTACCTCACACGAAGACCCATGAGTTTCTTGTCTACTGGCAGCAGCCAAGGCGGATAAAACTGGCAGGATGCGGTCTTTTTCTCAGCCAACGTTGTCAGAAATCTATGGGCCTATTGCTGCCAGGTGCTGAAACCTGCAGCAACGCCAAAACAGTCATGCACTCTGCCGTCCGATCTGCGCGTTGCTATGGTCGAGTGAGGTGGTTTCCTGGGGCGTTGCGGGGGCGCGTGATCTGCCATGCTACATTTGAGGGAGGCCCGAGGTGTGGATCAGTATTGTGGATCAGTCTGTGGTACGGAGTACTACGTAGTAATGAGGCCAGACAGCAAGTGTGGTGTTCCTCCAGACGACGAGGTGCTAGCAAGGACGGATTCAATAGGAAAGACTCGAAAACTACCCATCAGGTCGTATTCATCCCATGAATCCGTCGAATATGCATACTAAATCTTTACCGTGTCGTAGTTCATTCCGATTAAAAATAACACAAGGTCTCAAGAGTCCCCATGTGCGTTCGTAATTCCTACTTCTGTGCGTCACCACCANATCAGGTCGTATTCATCCCATGAATCCGTCGAATATGCATACTAAATCTTTACCGTGTCGTAGTTCATTCCGATTAAAAATAACACAAGGTCTCAAGAGTCCCCATGTGCGTTCGTAATTCCTACTTCTGTGCGTCACCACCATGTCACGGCCTATGCCGCGACTGAATGCATGACGCCGCACGGCACGGATCAACGTATTACCGCTCACTCCGGAACCCGTCGTCCCGCTCACTCCCTCACTCCGTGCGAGTGAGAATGTGGCGATATCTACTGGATATCGCAGGGGCTTTTGGGTATGTGATCAGCAGATGACCCCGCAGATGACGGCCCAGCCCGTAATATCCCGGATTTCCTGGTGATATCAGCAACGCGACGCCGGCGCTCGACGGCTGCGCGTCGCGCCATGATAAAAATTCTGCCTAATTGAAGCCCTGCTTCTGGCGATTCATTCGATCTATCCTGCGTATGGGTAGCCTGCGTGGTTGTAAAGTTGTGTCCGGAAACGTGAATTGGGTCGGATTTTGGGCGGCCTCCAGCATATCGTTCAGTGCACTACCGCCACATCTCCACTAAAACTCCACTAACAGTCGACTATTTCCAATTCTTCGAGTTCCTATAACAGCCTCTGGGAACGCTATCAATACAGACTCATCGTGGGCTTAGGTTTTTTTTTTTTTCCCCTTTTCATTACGGACGCAACGATACGATCATTTTACTCGTCAGAACGAGACGAACAAGGTGGAATCAGTTTGGTCGCGATTAGGTGGCTAAATCTGACTCAGATTGCTCAGGGGTAGCCTAGGCCGTAGAGACTCGGGTGATCTGACCCAGGAGCTACCGGTATTTATTTTGGTCTGCACGCTCTTTAAGTAGCTTAAAAAGCCAATCTAATGAGCGTTGCCCTCTCTCCTCGTCCAGCTGTCTCGCCGACTCATCTTCTGACCNTATAGGTATTTATTTTGGCCTGTACGCTCTTTAAGTAGCTTAAAAAGCCAATCTAATGAGCGTTGCCCTCTCTCCTCGTCCAGCTGTCTTGCCGACTCATCTTCTGACCAGCCGTTTGCCTGTGACCGAGAGACCACCTCATCGACGATCCGTTTGCGAGTAGAAAAGAGTTGCCTCTCATTACGTAGCCGCCACTGTGGGCTCCATCGCTTCTCTAACGCGTCAACCGAGTCCATACAGCCTGCCAGACCATGTCTCCAGAGCCTCACGAGATCTCTGACTGTACGAATAGTACGTGGGAATCCGATCTGTGGAGGTAACTCTGTTGTTGTCGTGATGGCCGTCGGGGCTCTGGTAGCTGCCGGGGCTCTGGTCTCTGGGAATGAAGACTGCCCTCGTTGTGAGGACGTTGGAGTACCTTCTTGTTGCTCGTATCGAACAGTCTGACGATGTGTTCTGCCGAAAGGGCTGATAGTTGTGACTATAGTGATCTCAGCCTTGTTGGGTTCTTGGATCTCGTCTTTTAGCCTCGTGACTTCTGCTTTAAGAGATAAAACCTCCATCTCTACAGTCTTCTTTAGACTATAGATTCCCGCCTCAACTCCTCGGACTTTCTCTGCAATTGCCGGTATTGCCTTCTGGATTAATTCGGCCTGGCTATCCTCACGAGACTCCTCAGAGGCACGTAAGACGCTTGCAGCGAAGTCTTTGTACTAATCGGTCTTGAAGATGGGATCTTTGAATATAGGATGGTTAGGGAAATCGCGTGCGAGAAAAGGAGCATCTTGCAACAAGACTACTCGTAACCATTCTAATAGCTCAATAAAAGCACCTGTAGCTTTATTCTCAAAGACTTCAGCCATCTCGTGACTAGAGTCTTTGAAGGCTTGGAACCAAAAGTCAGCCTGAGGCCAAATTTGAGAACGTAGCCAAGCCGAGGGCAAGACCGTGGAGCGGGGAATGAAGTAACTGCCAGCCCATTCTGGCGAGAAGTCGGCAGAGGCTCTCATGAACGCGTAGGGTAGCGATGTAAGATAGCAGCCTATCATTGAGTCTCCCATATTCCATCTGCCGGCACGTCTTATCTAATAATAAGTTAATAGTGTTGCCAGAATCAGAGGGAGGTTACTTCCTTGTGCCTCAGGAACGCTAGCCATATCGGCATTTTGCGTAGCAGCAACACGAGGTGCATGAATAGCTNGAAGTCGGCAGAGGCTCTCATGAACGCGTAGGGTAGCGATGTGAGATAACAGCCTATCATTGAGTCTCCCATATTCCATCTGCCAGCACGTCTAATCTAATAATAAGTTAATAGTGTTACCAGACTCAGAGGGAGGTTACCTACTTGTGCCTCAGGAACGCCAGCCATATCGGCATTTTGCGTAGCAGCAACACGAGGTGCATGACTAGCCTTGGAGGTCTTAATGCCGACATGGCTATATAGACGACGAGTCCACGCGTGGCTTGTTTGATATGAGAGTTCTGCTATATGATTATAAGCTACAAAGTCTTGTAAATAAAGAAGACAATCTAACTTACCGGTTGGTCTGTCGTTCTGTCGTTCTGTTGTCGTAATATCTTAATATTATACCATTTCTCGGGACGCGAGAAGTCCGGAAGTGGCTCCCTTTCAACCTGCCAACGAAAAATCAGCCAGAAAGCGAGTTGGCCAACCAAACAAGCATAAGGGTCACGATGTCTCAAGCAAGCCCCATACTCGATTCGGCCGTTCTGGTTAGTTTTGCCTTGGTTCATAACCACAACAAAGGCGTAGGTTGGGTTGTTGTGAATCTGGACGCCCTCGTTAGGACACTCAAGACAGAAGCAGTCGGCCAACTCAATAGGCCTCCGGTTGCTTGATCGTAACAACATGTGGTTGCCGAAGAGAAAATCCAAGGAAGTACGCAGTCCACACGCCTTCTCTTTCAATCCCCAGTCACAACGAGTATGCTCTGGTATTTTGGCAGGCGAGTAGGCATCTTTAACGGTGCCCACCATCCGGTCTGCCCACTCTTCACGTCCTTTCTCGTGAGTTTGTCGCAGAAGATAACGACAAATAGCTTTGTTTGANAATCCACGGAAGTACGCAGTCCACACGCCTTCTCTTTCAATCCCCAGGCACAACGAGTATGCTCTGGTATTTTGGCAGGCGAGTAGGCATCTTTAATGGTGCCTACCATACGGTCTGCCCACTCTTCACGTCCTTTCTCGTGAGTCTGTCGCAGAAGATAGCGATAAATAGCCTTGTTTGCAAAGCCACGTGGATGTGGCGATGGATTTAACATCTGGCCATTTATTCTCCTCGTTCGTTGCTCTGCCCAGAGTCTCGTAATGGCGTTGCCGTAGTCCTCAAGGTGTTGAATTTGAGCGTGAGTGCGGATTTGAATGGCTCCTCTTCAGTTTCTGATGTCAGATCGACCTTATCTACGGCAGTTTTGACGGCAACGGCGATACAGCTGTCATCTGGAGCTGAAGCGCCAGCGANTGGCGTTGCCGTAGGTCCTCACGGTGTTGAATTTGAGCGTGAGTGCGGATTTGAATGGCTCCTCTTCATCTTCTGATGCCAGATCGATCTTATCCACGGCAGTTTTGACGGCAACGGTGATACAGCTGTCATCTGGAGCTGAAGCGCTAGCAGGGTCGCCAGCAGGGTCGTCAACAGAGGTCGTCTTGGCCTTCTTGGCCTTGCGTTCAGCCACGCCTTCGGCCCAGCGTTTTCTCTCACTTTTCGCACGGGATCCAGTCTTAGGTGCCCTGCTGACGACTCTCTCGTCGAGAAACCATACCAATTTGCCCTCATCCACGAGGTCAGCTGGCAGAACGCCTCCCTGGTTGTACGGCTTAGGCCAGTCTGGAGGGATAGACGGGAATGCATTCTCTGCACACCATTCCTGGATATAAGTTAGCAATAAGATTCGCCTTGCAGTTAAATTATAATAAATAAGCAGCTGTATATGTGGTGGTGTATGTAGGTTGCCTACATACCTTCCACTCCTTCTGGGGACGCGTATACGTGCGACGCGTATTCTGTGGCTGCGTCTTATCTTCATCAATTAAATAGTAGTTGGTCGCGTTCTCAACTGCCTTAAGCAGCTCAAAATCTTCACCTTTGGCCATTTTAAATGGGTTGGTCAACGAAAATGGTGATATTTTTGAATGTCCGACGCCGGTGGTTCCCTTCAGGTCGCGATTTTTTGAGAGGTTCTGCGTGTAACCAACACGAACACGAACACCTGCCACGTCATACGGCACTGAGCGAAAAAGTTGATTCGCTATGGTCATCCCTGTCATCCAAAGCCAGAAACGAAGGCCTAGACCTTCTGCTTGCTCGGGTTTTTTTGGTGCAGCCGTGTGATGCCGTGATGACAGAACCCCCCTGCAGATGACAGTCATGTCCCGTTTTGGCCTGCGCCACCAAGAGGTCGCCGTGGATATACTACTGCTATTCATATTCTCACATATTCGCACAAAGTGTGCTAGAATATCACCTTAGCACTTTAGCACGATTGATATCAGTGGCTATTGGTGTAGTAGGGCCTCACCACATCAAAGAAAAGTAAAGACTGGATGTCCCGTGTTTCAATTCTTCTCATGCTAAATATCTAGGTAGAAACTGTGTTGAACAGTACCAGATACACCCCAAGAATTTCAAATCCACTAACAGGCCTATGTGTACCAGTTTCTCGACAAAAAATGCCTTTCCACTATAATTTAACAGTCTCCCAAACCGGGAAGAGTCTTGCATGCCTCGCCTGGTAGGATATCAGCCAATGCCAGGGCGAAATGCGTAAGTTGTAAAACACATCTACTCACGGCAATTTCCCATACAAGCACCCATGCCACCTGGCCCGAGACCGACACAGGTAACATTGCAAGCGAGGATGCATTTAGCTATCCCATCGTGGTCGCATCTCTTTTCAACTTCGGCTTTGTTGGGGGACTCAGCTGCTGAAGCAGCAAGGGCGAAGGAGGCAAGGAGGACCAAACCAATGAACTTCATATTGAATGTTGTTAGGTGTAATTGTAAGAGATTTATAAGGCGAATGGAGAAGTTGATTCATGATGTGGAAGAGAAGAGTTCTTTGACATGCAGGAGAAAACCGCTAGCTTTATACCTTGCGTAGTCCCTCCTCTGATGCCATCCTGAGTCCTGCTCGGCTCGTATCTAAGCTATAGACTGCAGGAATCTTAGAAATTAGAGGCATTATCGTCAAGCGAGACTCAAACTTGGTTTCAGACTCGGTCTCGGATTCTCGATCTCAATCTCGGACTATCGTTTTCATGCAGGGTGATAGACGAGCCAGAAGTTTTCGTAGCGCACCAATCGACGTTTCCGTTATGGAAATAGCATCCGAGCTAGAAGAGAAAGAGGTCGTTTATTGCTACGTTGTTTGTTGAATAGTTAAAGTAGCTGGATAGAGGTTGTATTATCACTGACCAAAAGCCCTGATCTACCCTGCTAATACCGATAGAAAGCTGGAGGATCGACACCGTTCTAACTAAGTTAAAGAATACTCAGGCTAGAATCTAAGGGCCAGATCACGAAACTGCTTAGAACCGGATCGCACTAAATTTCGATACATTTGATCAGCGTCGGGCCGTCACGGCGCGGGCCAACGTAAAACGCTGACTACCCGGTCGGCACCTTCCGTTTCGGATACCTAGTTAAGGAACCAGCTCGGAAGACGAAGATCTCGATGGTGGACATCAAGATCGCAAGCGTCACAGGGTCACTAGTCCCGTGCCGCCCTTTTTGGTGCGCAGTGCCGCCATCAGAAGCCACGATTCTCGCCAAAGGAGGCGATCTGCAAGACTTACCACACGATCATTAAGGCCTTAGGGTCTGCATCATTTTCTACTGATCGCTCATAATACGACTCGCGACTTCCTGGAGCGTCGTTTGGAGCATCACCTGCCACGTCAATCTCACGTTGCCTGCTGGATCATCCGTTGGTCGCGTTCCGTTGGCGGCATCCTGGTCGCTGGAGCTTGCTGAGGCCTTCGCTGTTACAATTCTCCTCGACGCTTCGGCAATGCTCTCGAAAGATCGCATTTTGTCTGTCCCGAACTTTGGCGGTCGGTTTTCGATCCCGCGATGATCGACGCGTGATGATTGCGGGAGGACTGGGTTCCTCGGCCACCACGAACGATCTCAGGGCTCAACGCGTCCATTTCGCGATACCGCGATTTTTGGTCGGCTTCGGCTCTGCATGTGGTGTACGTGCGGCGGATCACCGAGAAATCCCTTATGCCTGTTCAGGCCTAGCGTTCTGGTAGTCAGGTAGATGCCCCACCACGCATGAACAACAGTTGTTCCGTCACTCTCCACAACATCAACGTTTTGTCGCACAACTAGCCTGCCCCACTACTGCAGCTGCCTGCAGGCAGCCGCCCCTGCCTAAACAGGCAATACTTTCATTTGTGTATAAAAGAGCTGGACAGCCTCGGTGCGTCCTCTCGAGAAGTTCTTGCTCTTTAGATAATTCTCATCAATTTACTGATGCCATCTCTGATCGTCGAATTGTAAAGAGGATGCTTCTCTCGCAAAGCTGCAAAGACTGTGTCGTCTGACAAAGGATCTCCGACCAGACTGGCGAGGGATTTATGCGTATGGATGCAAAGCATATCCCTTAAACAGTCGCTATAAGGCCGGGAGAGACATCAATCAATTCAAGCTTGGCCCACGAGCACACGTTGGATATCTCGTTGGCTACCACGCTAGTAACATCTATCGTATTTGGGTCCCCAAGCTCAAGCAGGTTATCCTGTCCCGAGACATACGATTCAATGAAGAGGAATTCTTTGATCCAGAGCAAGAGGAACAGCTCGAGACGGAAACGGTCGTGGAATACAGGCCAATACCGCAGGCACTGGAGCCACTTCCTCGGCGAGACTGGGACACGATCTTGGACGAATTTCTCTATGAGTTCGATGATCACATCTTGGGCTTCAGCCCAGACGGTTCGAATCGGCGAGGCTGGGTGGCGAAGGAGGCATTTTGAGAAAATTTACATTATTTCCATGCGGCCATACCGCTTGAGTGATCAAAAAAGCAATGAGACAATATCAAATGGCATAAAATTCTCAATACAACAGACATTGTCCCATGCCAATAACTTCAATCTTGGCCAAACACCATGTAAGTGAAATTGGGCATTTTATATGGGGAAATTTTTTTTGGCTTACCGGTAGGTGGGTACTGCATGGTACCGAAAGCCCCGGAATCACATGCCATGCGTCACAGCAGGCAGCAATGGCCGGTCATCATTTCCCCATCTCGTCTGACATCCAGCCTCTTCTCTTGTCCTGCTTCCTTGGAAACAGAACTATATCAACCATGGGATCCTGGGACTGCTACTGTGCCATTTGTGGTGGGCCCCTCGTTAGGGCTCGGATCCGTGGTCATGGTTCCGACAGTGGCAGCGACAGTGATTCATCTCGCGCTTCATCCGACAACGAGTCCGAGGCTGGTTCAGATAGGGTAACAGATGAGTGCTCAGATGTGGGAACGGCCAATAGTTTTCAGGAGGACGGAAGAGACGAAGACTCGGACGCGGACTCGAACATTGACGACTCGAACAGTGACGACTCGGATGCCCAAGAGGGCTCGCAGGGCGAGGCGGAGGACGATAGCCTGAGCACCCGCGACGATCAGGAGGACGATGGCTCCTCTGATGGCAGTGGAGACGAGGTGACGAGCAATAATGATGGAGAAGAGGAAGAGGGCTATGACCCGGACGTTCTCCAACCTAGGGATATCGAGTGGACAGAAACCTGCCATGTTCTCGGTTTCAACGCCGAAGTATCAGGTGTCAGCAAGTACGTCAATCTTCTGAGCCCATGAGGACCCTCGAGCTAATTCACGCGCACTTGAAGAGCTTTCGTGTCTGGACCAGGCTCATATGATAAGTATGGTTGTGTTAACTGCGAGCCCGGAACCGATCCTAATGCTCAGGACTTGGACATTGCTGCGCTCAGGTGTTACTCCGCCCCCCAAGAAATTCCGGTCTTCCCCTTCCACTGGGAATGCTACGAGCTGCTCGCTCGGGCCCTAACAGGGTCTCTTGATACTGGCGGTATTGACAAAGATGTTCTATATGCCGTCATGCGCTCCAAAACTGGCTGCTACGACAGCCTGCTGGAGTTATGCTACGACGAACCTGGCACCGCCAAGGATGCCCTGCTTGAGGTTGGACAGTTCTGGGAGTCCCATCCAGAACAGGAATTCCTTGTTTGCTCACCCTCCCCAACGCCCAAGCTATCTCGTCATGTGCGGTCCAACCTGAGACGCGATTTTGCCCTGCCTATGGTAGACTCCACCCTTGGCGATAAGGTTGAAACAGATCCCTTTGTTCGACTCCCTCGAGATCTTACAGACCAGGTTATTGTTCTTCTTGACCATAGGTCTCTGATGAGTCTTCTGAATGCGTCGTGGTCGCTTCATTTCGCGCTTCATAGCGACGGAAACTTTTGGAAGCAGCGCATCAGGAAGGAAATGCCTTGGTTCTTCGAGCTGCAAGAATTCCTTCGAGCCAAGAAATCGACTCCCATCAAGAACATGAAGGGTCTCTACCTCTGGGCGCAGCGGGTGACCATGCCGCGCAAAGGCTTAACCTGGCCATACATGGCGATAGCAAACCGTCGACGAATCTGGGGCGTATGCCAACAAATTTTCGATCTGTACATGCCAAAGCTGCGCAAATCCTATCTTGCAGTTCAACAGGCCATCCGCAACCAAGCGTCCTGCTCCTACATCCCCGTTGTCTCAACGCCCATCAGCATCAGCAAAGAGCAGGACAATGTTTGTGCGTACTGGATCTACTCTTGGGATGATGTGTACACCGAAAAGACTGTGGAAACCTTTTGGGACGATGAGGGCTGCCTAGTCGGCATCTCAGTTGCCCCGAAGGGCCAGAGGAGGCTTTTTGGAGTCGATGATTCTCAAGATGGTGTTCAAATTCAGTCGTTTGACCTGGACAGCAGTATTTGGGTCACTGAGATCATACTTCACATACCCCAGATCAATATCTTGATGCATACATGCGGGCAATCTAGCCATGGAGAGCAAGGTGATACCGAAGAGCCTATCGCCTCGCCCAAAGGAATCACGGTGGGTCATATATTGAATCAAGTTTCGTCATCGCTAACAGTTATAGATTTGCACTTCGAACCAGCATACGGTCCATCTAGGGAGTCGTGACCCGACCTACTGCCAAAGACCCTTTATACCTGCCCGAGGCCGAGTAATTGTCGGATTGATGGGACAGACAGGTGTAAGCTAAACTTTTTTCCTGCAGGAAGGACTGACTATAACTGAATGTTGCCATGAAGCCTATCAAGAAGAAGCCAAGAATTTTGCGATTCGGACTAATTCTGGCTCCTTGGCCGCCCGCCGATGATCTCCCAACGCAGCTTCAAGTCCCGCAGCCTCCTCTCCTTCAGAAATTTCTCTGGAAGGGCGAATCTTGCTGGCAGATGGGCCAGCAGATCTGGGCTTGGGATAAGCTAACAATGCGTACGCTAGATGGAGAGACCGTGGAGCGAGCAGAACATTACTTCCACGCTGATATCATCCCCTCGGAAGTGCTTATGTGGGCGCACAGCACAGATCACCTGCAAGCCTTGCGAGCAATCACTGCGTACTTTATCAAAGCAGGCACGTTGTCGTCTCACTTTATCAAAACGATTTCGTCTCACAAGTGTGAAGAGATCACAAAGGGAATCTGCAACATGCGGGTAGACTTCGATCCGGCACTGAACTTGGAGCCGCGATTTGCCAGATCTACGGATGTTGATGGGATGCCATCCCCGGAAGACGATCTGCGGACATTTGAGATCGACGGACCTGGTGGTGAACGTATTGTGGAAGTCGCCGCTGCTGATCCGTATACCCTGGGGCCCTCTCTCAGAGTGAGTACAAGTCTGATATTCCCACCGACATTGTGACTAACGGAAGGCCAGCTTCGAACCAACTTTGGTAGGAAAGCTGTATGGAAGTGCCAACAGAAGGTTTCCAACTGGAGTTCCACCACAGCTCCCGAAGGAGAAGCCATTGTCGGACTCGTGCTGTCATTTGGCGAGCCTTGTGGATGTGACGCGGAGTCGTCGACTTATTGCAATGTAAATCCGGGCTTTCTATCTTCCTGCGACGAGTGCTGACTGTGATGTAGGAGAAATACACGAGGCTGAGTTTTATCGCAGCTTTGACAATGCGGTGTGACTCTAGAGAGCGACTGCAGAGTAGCGCAGATAGTGGTGGTTCTCAAGGTTAATCAACTATGTGCTTCTTTTCGGTAGAATAGCCAGAGTGTCGCATATTGTTGAATATGTGGCAAAAGGACTGCCTAGCAGGCAACAA
>JAVIXY010000519.1:0-10938 GCA_033030565.1 Fusarium nematophilum | reverse complement strand
ATAAATCTAGGTTAAGAATGGACTAAATTATAATCTATTCCTCTAGATTAAATAATTAATATAACTTTAAAATCTAATTGCTATGAGATTAAATACTATTTGATTAGCGATATAAGGCTTAATAGTTAACTTAATATAACTTAGTAGTGCCTTAGAGACCTAATTTTAAGTTATTTTAGAGTGCTTAAAGTATAAGAAGGATTTAGGCTGCTTCACGTACCGATGCTGGGCCAGGACGCCGCTGTGCCACGCAGCACGTCTCTCGCATCCGTTTCCGCTACTCTATGCACCACTGCAAGGACCTTCGCCATACTGGACGCTACTATTGAGAGGACCTCTTTGCTCAACCTCATGGCAATCATGTGGTTAAGGTGGAGCTTGAATTTACGGAGCGAAAAATAAAGGGCCAGGTCCTGAGCTGAAGGGACCCCCAAGATACATCTGCATCAGATATCATTTCGCTGGATCAAGGATGCTCTAACCTTTCCTGTTTCGGTGCAAAATCCGTGTATCCATAAGCGCCGAATGAGCATGGGAACTCAGCTGCCTGCGCAATTCCCGGGCTTTCTTTCCAAACGAATACCTCTCCTCTGGCACGAACCTATAGCAAGCTGGAATTTTGACTTCAGTGAAGTTATGTATCGCGAACTTAGAGATGGGCTTGTGCATAGGAAAATCGCTCCACAAGTCGTCTCTTTTGCTAGACTTGGTAAGCTTGATGGCCGAAGATCGTTCGTCTTCGGTAAAAAAAGTACCGTATGCGCCTGCACCAGTTTTCGTGAATTATTCATATCTTGCTGGCCAAACGGCCCGAGGGTTGAAGTGTGAACGCCAGTGCAGATATTGATCGCCCAGTCCAACGCCTTCTCGATGTCGATCTGGGGATCAGAGCGCCCATCAGGGGCGTCACGGCCGACTCTTATCAGTCAAATTCAGAGTTCTCAGAAGCAGGCACTCGCAAACCCTGGTCACAAGCAGGGTTTTCTCCGCTACCGTATTGCTCCGGTGGCCGCAGAACTCAACAACCAGACAAGACCTGAGGTAGGTTTAGATGGCAAAAGACTCACCTGAAGATACAAGGTCAAGGATTAATATAAAAGGTCACGTCCGGTTGCCTAACTACAGAACTATCGCTGTTGGTTCACGTTGGTTGAAGCAACGCGTCATCCAGTGTAAACTAATTTGCATTGACGGCTATGTTCATGATCTATGTGGCTCTAAAACAAAACTCCAGGCTCTGCATCCCAGTGCTATCCAAATAGACAAATTCCCAAAGGGATTGGAGGGAGGTCGTTTGCAATGAAAGATTGCCTATATTGAGCGCAGACGTCAAGCATCTGATATGCGTGGGATGTTAACCTGAAATCCTCCGCTCAATCACAGTGGGCTCGCAAACAAACAGGGCGTCATTGGTATCATAAGCTTGGCTCCTCGCAAGGGCAGCACAAAACCATGTGCCATCGTGAATCTACCTCCTTTTTTATCCGCTCTATCTATATATTATAAGAAAACTGCTAGTCGAATTATGGATATCTCTATTATGAAATTAGCGAAATGCATTTAAAAGAATCGAAACGCTACTATAAGGGGGTGGTCTATGTTAGGAATCGATTATGCCACGGAGCTAGTGGGAATATTAAATCTACCTATAATGTCTACCTTAGCGTATCGAGCCGTGGTCGTCTTCTTGGAGCTATCTAAGTGACTATTGCATAAGGGCTTAATATCTGCATCATCTGTGTTGAGCATTATTGCCTTTGGCGTAGAGGGTTCGAAGAAGGAAGGTATAGCGGGCGAGTAGCCTGGTGTGGAAGCGGTTTAAAGTATTTCTATGAAAGATCTATAGTTACTAGCTTCCGCTGCCTTATTCCGTGATGAGGGCTGTGTGACTTTATTTGTATATTTTTGCGGATTTTCTAGAGTAAGTTAGCTAGTATTACCTGAGGATACTTAGCGAGGTTTTGTTTGCTCTTGCTGAAAGTTTTAAGACGGGCCGGCGCTTAAGGCTAGTCTCTATGTTGGAGACGACCTTAGAGGCGATCGTGTCACCGGTATGGGGACCTCGCTATTATGAGTTCTATTAGACGAGGATGGTTGATTATGAATAGGGTAACTTAGATAGATAATAGTCTTAACTCTCTTGAACTTATATGAGATACCCTTATTAGACTGATGCTATCTATTCTAGGAGGATGAAGTTCTCCTGGTCCGAGACCGCTGGCTCTGAGACTTAGGCTATTGGATATAACTATGGAGCCTATCGTTTCGAGTTAAGTCTGTTAATGATGCTCGCTTAGCAGCCGGGATAATTAGATCTGGTATGCCGTTGGTGGGAGAAACCTTAGGGCTAGGGGTTTGGCCTTGACTAGTGGCGCGCGAAGCTAGACGAGCTATATTGACCCTAGACTTGGGTGTTCTAGTTTAGTTATTATTAGTGCTATAAGGTTTAATTGTAGTAAAAGAATTGCTGCGCTGGCGATAAGCCGCTCGCGATAAGGATTAATAATGATTTCGTCCCTTAGTATTAAGGATGCTAGGGCTGGCAATAATATATATTATATAGTTCTCTAGTTAGGAGTCGGTAGTATTATTAGGTTGACTTCGGCTATAGTTCCTAGACTTGGGAGATTTAGGCCGGTTAATAGTCGGAGTGCTACTGGTAGAACCTATATGCATCCTGTTTATGGAGTTAGCTCGCAGGGAGATACTTTCTAGGTATTGTGATATCGCTCTAGTGCTATGATCGCTAAGAGATAATTTAGATCTCTCGTGTATTCTAGAGCGGCTGGTATTCTATGACTTTAGGGAAGAAGGCCGCGCTAGCTTCTCCTTATTTGCGCTTGAGTAAACTATCCCTTTAGAAGTAATAGAGGACTCGGAGCGAGTAGTTTTATTAGTCTTAGCAGTCTGATTTAATGAGGCATTAGACTAAGGAGACTACGAATAAAGGTGCTGGAAACCCTTAGGGGTAGCGTTATCTATCGGGCGGTCCTTAGCATTACTTTGACTTAGAGGGCGTGTATTCTCTATAATAGTAGGCTATGGAAAGGGTTCTAGCTTCCTTCTAATAGGTATACCAGGCGTCTAGCCTCCAGTAGAAGCTAGTATTCGCATCAGGTTATTAGATAGTCGCCAGTAATACTAACGTAGCGAGATAGGAGAAATATCTTTAAAAGGAGTATCTAGGCTAAACGGTTCTGCGCTTAAGATAGTAATATAGCTACCGTAGATTCGCTTCTCTAAAGGGAAGAACCTTAACGGATAGCGACTTAGAGGTATATTGCTATGCGGATAGGGCATGCTCTCCTCTAGTGGCTAAGGGTTTAAATGAATAGTTTAAGTAGATATCTCGGACTCATTAGATTTAATAGATTAGATTAACCTCTCTGATCTTAGTAATGCACTACTGATAGGATNGGCTAAGGGTTTAAATGAATAGTTTAAGTAGATATCTCGGACTCATTAGATTTAATAGATTAGATTAACCTCTCTGATCTTAGTAATGCACTACTGATAGGATGGTCTGAAGGATATTAATGCGGAAGGATCGGAGGCGACTCGGGAATGATTAGCTAGGGTCGGGTGGCTATAGGTATTAGGCTCGGAGCCGATGGTATTATGATTTTAAGGCTATCCGTTCTAGGGGAGTAAGCTAAATTGCCTTTTATGAGGTCTGACTCCTTGGGGATGGTAATTAGAGGTGCTTGATATCTTCTAAGTGAGTTACTAGTCAGGTCTTTCGGGAGCTAAGGCAGGGGCGGCAGTAATGAAGCCGACGGCTAAGAGTTCTGCTTTGCATCATAGCCTCCGGCGCATCTCTTGAGTCCTTATTCTCTTTAGTAGTATCATCGGGGTCACCTAGTATCTTAAGATATCCAGGTGCCTCCATGCCAGGACCTCCAGCCTCCGGGCATGGACGAGCTTCGCGTAAGGTTCGTTGTTGGTATCTACGACCAAGAGCTCCTTTTCTCCACGTCCGAGGAGGCCGTAGACCTTGACCTCCCCATCATGGATACTGATGACGGCGCTCGTGCCGGCGTATAATGCCTCGTCTTCATTGCCCGTGCGAATGCAGAAGACGACGATAATCTCATCCTAGTTGTTCCAGCGAATGGGAGGCTCAAGGCGCGTGACCCAATAGGTCAACGTTTCCATATCGGGCTCGTTGGGCATGCGGGTGAAAATGAGGCCGTGGTGAGGCTACTGGTTGAGAAGGGGGCCGACATCGAGGTGAAGAACAAGGATGGTTCCACGCCGGTCTCATTGGCTGCACTCAAGGGGCACGAGGCCGTGGCGAGGCTGCTACGCGAAAAACGGCGCTGGAAAAACATTGCGGGACCGCCTCTTTCTCTAACCGCGGAGAACAGGCACAATTCCATTATTTTCCAATTATAGCAGTAATATTCTGTTTCGGGAACGATATCAGTTTATACTTGCTTGACTGTACTTTCGAGTCAAGGACCTTTCAGTAGCGTTCCACCCGACCGGCATGTAGATGGAGTGTTGACGGGTGCATTGATTCCCAGCAGTCAGGAAATCATTCCTTAAAGAGAGATGTTTGTCAATATGACGGCGTCTCATATTTCTTATCGTCGAAAATGAGACCCTGCTCGAATTACTACAGCGCTTGCCGCTATTGTAGTTTGTGACGGGAGCGTAACCAGGCGCGCGGGGCACACCACCACTGGGACTTGTGATACGCGTCTACGCGTCGACACGCATGCTGGCATTCTTTCTTTCCTCTTCAACGTAGGATTCTCGCAATACAGTGGCATTACCTCTTGTGTTGATCTCATCCGGCCCATGACATAGTTCTGGCACAGCCCGCATCGTGTCAAGGGCAAGGGTCACAACCATCGTGAATAGCTTCACGGTCAGCGTGAAGTCTACACCATAAGTAGCATCAGGCAACAGCCTGCTGGCATCTGAGATCGGCAGACTGAACACAGGTATAAGAGACCGACTCTCGTCGCTAATCAAACCTCAGTCACTCGCCCCCAACCAACCTTTCCCAAACTCTGGTAGACATCAACCGCTTCCCTCCGACCTATCTAGAGTGCGGTGTGCCATCGGAACCAGAGAGGTTGGTATAGCTGTCAACCGAACCCCCCCTCCTCCACGCATTCTCTCGTTTCAGTCTACTCCTCATGCTCGGCCATCGCATTCGCCAACCAAGATGCAAGCACTCTAATGTCGCGACGGATATGCCGTTGAAAGTTCTAAAGGGGAAGCGGTCCCCGGGAATAGAGGAGGTACACCTCGTTTGGTCGCAGAAAGTGTGGTAGCCTAGAACATCTGGAATGCGAGAAACCGGTGCTAGTCCGCTGATGTCATTGGCTCCGGACTCGTCGCTTCCAACGACTTGAGATCGCGGGCCAGCGAAAGAGACAAAGGAGTATTGGGTTCTAGAGCAGAGGATTTCCCTTCATGCAGAGAGATGTTTGTCGTGGATACAAAAGGACTTGCGATCGGACGACGGAGCTGTCAATGAGAGTGTCATTATGGCCTTTGGAATATTATACAGCCATCAAGGCAGGCTTAGAGAGGCAGAGGCGATGTACGACCGAGCACTGGAGGGGTTTCAATCCGCCCTTGGACAAGCTCATCAAACGACGCAGGTTGTTATGCGTAATTTGCAGCTTTTACGCTCTGGCCGAGGTAGGAGGCCACCAAACTACGATTTTACAGCAGATCGTCTAACCGAAGTAGAAAATCGCTCGAACGGGCCTGAAAAGAATGAATCAGCAGACAGGATTGCGCTTAAAAAAAACTTTCGGTCAAACTTCGCAACATCATCCCATTTCGTAAAAGGCTAGAACGGGCAACAAGAGACAACCAGTATATATAGACATTGTCAGCTAACTCATCTATATATTGAGAATTCGACACGAGACCAACCCTGCATAGAGACCTCTCAATGTCGCACCGGATCGGGGCAGGTGTTTGAGTTTCGTCGAGTATCGGACCTGTATCGTACCCTGAGAACGATGTGGAAGGGCGCGGTGAATCTCCGCCCACGAAGAGTGGTCTTGTCTCATCTTCCTCACAGTATCATCCTCCTCCTTTGTCCACTTGTCACCAGACGATCTTGTAGCCAATAGCGAAGCCTGAGGTGATTCTCTGTCCTCAGGATGCGAGACAGGTGTATGAGCATGTAGTCCGCTGGTGCTGTGGATTAAAATGCACGCATGACATACTACACGGGTTAAGTTCCCAGGACCAGGGCTGTGCCGCTTTGGACGCATCGAATCGCAAGGCGCTATTGACCGTGGTGGGAATCACTAAGTGAGATAATTCTGCAGATCATGTCAGTTTGGTAGAGCTGTTGCAACAAACCCGATTATGCCCCCAGACCTTAGCTGGGGACCTAACACTCTGCTTACTTCATTGATCTTCGTGGGAAAGGCTTGGCCCCCAAGGGTAGAAATGGAACAGGAGGCTTCATTCGGATCTGAGGCGTTTAGCGCCAATCGTGAGGCGGAATTCTATCACGGGCAGCGTAAGCGGCCCGCGCCCCAGTCAGGAACGGGTCATTCTCCCGATTCGCGGGGGCTTGTAGCTGCCCGTACGCCCTTTGGACCCTGCAGCAGTACTACCTTCTGTTTCCGTCAATTCAGCAGACAGCGACGACTGTAACGGTCTGCACCGCCTCAACTGACGCTGCAGACTACCTACCTGAACGAGAAGTAGTACCAGTGCCAAAATGCCCCCACCTGCTAGAAAATCCCAGGAGCCAAAGCGTATGTCTCATCGAACCATAATTGAGCACATGTCGCATAACATACAGGGGTACTATTATCCCACACTAAGTGTGGGCCTACGGTTTTGCTAGTGGCGTAATGGTTATCTGACACCCCACCAGTCATGAATTAAGCGTTCAAAGATCCGCAATGCTTATTTTGACTATTACCCACTTTGCGGCGTTTTTGGCATGCTTTCCCATGGTGGTGGCGGGCAGACATGACGTTATGAGACTACGGGCATGGATGAATACATTCCGAGCTGACTTTTAGATTCTATTTTGAATAGAACTTCCGCTTGACTAACCAAGGCGGACTCCATCAGCTGGCTCGACTTTGAACGGAAGATCCTTCTCACTCCGCCTCGTTGGCAGCACGTTGTCTCCGGAGTTAAAAACTATAAATCTCAGAGTTTCGCCTTACGATAGCTCCCATCATTCTCCCAACACCCTCATCATCCGAGCCACTCCCCCTCAAACAATCAGAATCCCAAGACCAATCTGGGCCTAGGCATCAACGAGCCAACATCGACTTTCACCATGAAGTTCTCCATTCTCACTTTCTTCCTCACCTTCGCGGCATGCGTCTACGCTGCCGCCATTGCTCTGCCAGAGGACCTAGAGCGCGAAGCCATCCGGGCCATTCAAAGCGGTGATATTGTACCCGTCGAGCACCCCGATGGCCGTCAGGAGCTCCAGGTGTACGAGAATGGCGAGCTCCAGGGTACCGTTGTCTTGACCGAGGAGGGTGAAGGTTCGTCGCGTGTCCCCAGATTCATCAACTCAGCTAACCGTTCGTTTAGTCGTTCGTGCCTTTGATGCGGATGGAAACGAGATTTCCGCAGCTGAGCTTGACGTTGAGGACGCCGACGCTCCTGCCATTCAAAAGCGCTGGATCACTCTCGCTTTCCGAGCCGCTTGGCTGATTGGCAAGTACGCCGCCAAGGGGGGGAAGCTGTTCAAGCGCCTCAAGAGTATGTCCGACAATGCCGTCACCACCGTTTTTTCCTCCACGCATGAAATCTAATAGAACTGCCAGATTTTGCTGTGTGTGTTGGTTACGAAAATTTCATCAACTGCGCCAGCGAGGTAAGATCCGATGTCCTAGTTTGCCAACCACGAACGGAACAAAGACTAATGGGAAGAAATAGTGGCAGGGCTGCATTCAGCTCGGTACCATCGAACAGAAGTGTTTCAAGGGCCTACACTGCCTTGGTACCAAGGGCTGGACGTGCGCTAAGCGCCATATCTAAATTCCATCTCTAAGCGCCATCGATTAACACTCGTAGCCCTGAGTACCAGATTGGACATATCTAGTTGTGGGCTTGCATGATGCTAGCTTGAAGTCTGCGTATATGTTCAGAAAGTAACGTGGTTGGGGAGAATAGACGAGTTGGAGAATGAAGAAATGGGACATCGATACAACATAGACCTAGTTCTATTCATTTATTGAGGCGGAGCACATAAAATCTACGCATCTATCAGCAAGTTCATACTTCCTTCTTAGCGTAAACCCGGCCCTGACCCTTCAAAGGGTATCCTCCGCGGTCCTGGATTCCACTAAGCTGTAGGACCCTATTTTAAACGAGCTCCGGACATATTTGACATCCACGCAAGGTGTGCTAGGATCTCTTACGACGCTTGAGCTTCGTGGAGTAATGAACCTGTAGACTCTCGACGGACCGCCCTGGATAGGCATCAATGAACCGCTGGTGAATCTCGGGCCACGCCAGCATCTCCCTGCCTTCCTTTAACTCGATAAGAAGATCATCTTCCTGTGGAGTGTATTTGGTCTTTGGAGCTAAAGCACGCTTGGCCCTGCTCGTCCGTGTCGAGCGTAAATCAACTCAATCTCGAACGGTGCTGCTAGCATGTCCACGCTTTGTACAAGGAGTCTAGTCGAACTGTAGCTGGAAAGTTGTTTTGCCGTTCTCGGTTATGCGCTTGAGCGAAGCATTCTCGAGAGGCTATTACTTAAATATGGCGAGAACCGCCCTGATTTCGGTTTCATTGGAAGTCGCCTGGGATGACACTGGGCTAAGGATACCACTTGCCTGGGTATTCTCCCCCCTCGATCTCAACGGCCGTCTTCCCCGACGAGGGCGTTCAGCACTAGCGGCTGCACCGTGTAGCAAACCGGTGGAAGACCTCGAAACCTTGCGGCGCTTGCGTGGGCATTGGTCTTCGCCATCAGACTCGTCGCCTTCTGGACCCATCTCTACGGCTTCTGTGTGGGAGGGACAATAGTCCTTATCACGCTGCCATCTCGCTCGATCAAGATGGGATTCACTTCCTCGAGACTCGCTGCCCGCGTCGTTGCTGCTATCATCATTATCCTAGGCCAGTCTATGTATAGCCTGAAGATGGGCGTGGCGGCGCGTTATCGGGCCCAGTGGCCGAAATGGAGATGCCCGGGCTCCTAATGACGGTTGAGGTGCGCCCTCAAATAAGACACGGGCCTCGGCGTCTTCGTCCCCACGGCCGCTCGTTCTATAGTCTTGCCCTTGAGGCGTTTCGAACGATGGTTGTCTTTGGGGGGATAAATCACATATCCCAGGAATGCTATTGTGGCGTGAAGGAGCCGCGCTCATAAACATGCCTCGACATAGAGGCGTTGGGGAATCCGGAGTGCTCCGTGATGAAGGAATTGGTATTGCGACGTGCGTAGAATCGCCTGCGAAAGCGCTTAGGTCTGTTGCGTCGACTATAGTAAGGCCCTGCCCTTTAGACATATCTTGAGGTAGGTATCTTTGAGGGTATTAGAAGGGGTTCTCGGGAATGCTATTTTGGCATGCAAGGGTATTACTCGTAGGCGCATTATTACCTTAAAAATTATCCTAATCTAAGGTAAAATACACGAGATCGGTCGTCTATAATGCCTTGCTGGTGTTAGAGGGTTTACGGCGATATGCAGCGAAGATCTTAGGGATCTATTAACCACGCTAGTCATGGCATCTAACTCAATTACGCGGGCTATAGTTAAGTCAATATAATGAATATCGATATTATTAAATACCTAACTGGGACTATCTGGGTCGGCTATTAGACCTCTGGTGTTTTTAGAGAGCAGAGGGTCTTTAGGGCTTACCTGCATGGATCGTGTTCCTGCGCTGAGACTGTGCAGCAAGACTGTTGATCGATGGAAGCGTGGTATCAGATCGCGAGTCATCAAAACCTTGACCGTCATCCCCGTCATCCTCCGCATCGGAGTCGACGTCAAAGGGGATCCATATTGGCTCCTTGGAAGCTCCGGCCCCAGATACGCCACTCTCCCTGGCTGTGAGATACGGGCATGAGGCCGTAACCAAGCTTTTGTTGGATAATGGCAACAGAATTTTACAAGATGAAGTGCGTAAACGAACTTAGACCATGAGATTATATACAAAAAGTCTTGAGGACGATTTTGTTTTGTTTGCCTCACTGAAGAGTGGTGCAAGGAAAACCTCAACGTAAATGACACCGAAAAAGGCGCGGCAGAGGTTTGGGAAAGGAAAGCCGTTGCCGGGAATAGAACGGTCGCGCCCGTCGTGATCGCAGGGATGCGTGGGTAACCGGAAAATCTAAAGTGCGGGGTGCCATCGGAACTGCTTGATGCAGAGTTGGTGTGTCGCTTACTTACGTCAGGAGCTGTCTGATTTCGCACCCCAGTGGGGCGCTTAAAAATAGAAAATTGGCCAGCCCGGAGTCCGACCGGGCTCTCTGCCGTGTGCCGGACATTGTGGGGTGAGGCGCACTGTCCACGTACTACCAAGGAGCCAATTCTGAGGCCTTTGTGGGCGAAGAACATGGGGTCCCTCAGGCTGGTTGGGCCGGCGCATACTTGTCCAATGACCTTGAGGGATTATGCTCTAACCATGGATGTGGCTAGGAGTAAGCGCCCTTCACGAAACATGAAACATGTTCTGTACGTAGTACTCTTTTTTCACTGTCAGCTGTTGCTTGCCTCCTAACATCATGACGTACCAATCATTACGAGATGCATGAAACGCGTTCGCTAAATCGGTGGATACCTAAGCTTGACTCCGCCACACCACAGCCTGGTGAGGCATTTACCGTAGTTCCCATTAATAGAGCTACCACGCTTTCTTTTATCTCGGGCTCCTAATTAATAAACTAAATTACCTTTAAAATCTTATCTGTTACGTGGCTGAAGGTTAAGGCTAGTCACGTGATAATTCCTCTCTATTTATTATAGATTC
>JAVIXY010000518.1:0-10955 GCA_033030565.1 Fusarium nematophilum | reverse complement strand
GGGGGGAGTAAGGACCAGATACGGCCATAAAGAGACGAGGCAAGGGATGGCATGAGTAGTTCATCACAGGACAGTCACGCAGGAGAGTCAAAGCAGAATAGTTGCAGGCGTTGATTTGTATTTCAGAATGAGTCCATAGCCACAAGACCAGTAACCATCCCGTTGCGTCCAGAGACCATTGCGTTGCGTCCAGTTGTCGGGGATGATGGGGTTGATGAAGAAGCCGACGTTGAAGGGTACAGCGGTAGGGGCGAAGCCGACATTGAAGAGGACAATGGCGGTAAAGCGCGGAAAGTTGAGGCAGAGGCGCAGCGTGACAGTGCCGTTGCCGTACATAACGGCGAGGGCAGGGGGGCCGGTGGGCAGAAGATGGGGCATTTTGGCCGATGTTTCCAGTAGGCGTTAGCGCCGAGAGCAGTAAGGAGGATAGAGGTGAAATACCGAGTTTCGAGAGTGAGGTGGTTTTAAACGGAGGGGCGACAGCCGAGAGGTTGCGGTCGAGGTAGGCAATGGTTTCGGTCGGTGGTGGAGCGAGAAAGGAAGAATTGAGGGGAGAGTTCGAGAAGAGAGGGGATGGGGATTTATAGACGAGATGCAACCAAAGAGGCATGCAACGAAGAGATATGCGACGCATGCGACGTATGCGACCAAGAGATATTCGAGGAGGAGATGAGATGAGAGAAAGAGAAAGAGATGAGGCAAGTGAGGCAATAATAAGAGGGGAGATAAGCAAAGGGAGGGAGGCGAGGAGGGGAAGTAAAGTAAAGGGAAGAGGTAAGGCGAGCAAGGCGCGAGGTAGGCGAAGAAGAGTATTGCGATATTTATAGCGAGCGGGCGTTGAGGATTGGATGAAGACATGGGCATGGGTGAGGGATGTATCATGGGCCGATGGAGAAGGTGAAGACGAAGAGGAGATGGCGAGGGCGGCCGAACCTTGTATGCAAAACCGACCCAGCCCTGGGTACGGACTTTTTTTTGGTGAGGGGGGCCCGTGCACGACCCGAAGACCGGGGGCTGGGTACGGGGTTTCCGGGGGGGTATCCAAAGGGCCAATGATTTTGAACCGAGGTCGGCCGGGGACCAGTTTGCGAATCTATCAAATACACTGCTTTCGTGATAGCAACACGTTTAATTCCCTAGTATAAGCTCGCTAGCATGCAGGAAGTTCATGCCGCGAATGTAATCATCTGGAGCACATCAAAAACGCGAGTACGAAGCCCGGCATATGAAGCGGCGNATAGCAACACATTTAATTCCCTAGTGTAAGCTCGCTAGCATGCAGGAAGTTCATGCCGCGAATGTAATCATCTGGAGCACATCAAAAACGCGAGTACGAAGCCCGGCATATGAAGCGGCATTGCTCCCAGTATCGCAATCGCAATCTCGCTCCGTTGTGTCCCAGCCAGCTGTTTCGCCGGGCTTGAACGCCACCATAAATGAAGTTTCGACTAAAGTTAGCGTATGTATGGATTTGTTGGTTTCATCCAATAGCCTCGCCTTTGGAGTGCCACAAGCATGGCTATTTTCCCAGAGCTGCAGTGATCGCTTGTGATAATGTGTGACGACCCAAGCCCACCGTGTAAACGCGTCGGCAGTTGAAACGATAAACAAACAACGGTCAATCTCCAAACGCACTATAAAAAGTGCAAATTTGTAGAATTTGCGACAATACCTTCAACTCGTACAAATGCTACACCGAGAAATACCTACCGATATTCAGTAACCATGGCTCCCCAACCAGTATCTACGGAGCACGCGCGGCAACGTAATTGTCGGAAGGCGAAAGCCTATCGAGAACGAATCCGGCAACAGAAACAAGCCCGCAGTCGTCAAGCGGATGCGCAAACCGAGTCAGCCGATCCCATCGATGAATGTTCCCTACCGATACAGGACATCGGCTTGGAGGCCCCTTTTGCTGTGTACGAAGAATCCAACCGGGTCGTTGCGCAACCGACTGCGACAGCACGCACTCCGGTTCTCCCAGATTCGCTAGGATATCGATCCGGCGTAGAGGATGGAGAATCATCAACGACCGAGTGCCTGGGCGACCCAACGAATGGCCCGAGCCCCACTTGCCAGAATGCAGTCGAAGTTAGAGGCGGATCAGAGCAGCTCCCAAGCCAGCAAGACGATTCTCAACCGACCGGCCGTATCCTCGTCCGACGTGAACAGACGCGCCTTCGAGTACAGAGATATAGAGCAAGGCAGCATCGATTGCGACTAGACGCAGCTGCCGCCACAACAGACAACAGCATCACGACAGAGCACCCTGGTCAAGATGATGTCCTGTTCGGGCTGCGGGATCTTGCACTCGATGAGGTACCACAGTCGAATATCCCGATAGGACCTTCCCCGACCGCTTCCATCAGTAGTGTTGAAGGCGGAGATATCGAATCCCGTGCCCGTGATCAGGTGCATCGACCACTCTCCATCCTAAGCGAGGACGAAGTTCCATCAGGCTGTGATTTTGTCTCAGGGATGACTGGCTCCGGCGAAACGGAATCACTGCCAAGGATCGGTCCACTCCCTACTGACTTTGCCTGCAATCAGACTTGCTTGGGCCTCAATCGTTTCATCCAGGCCGCAAAGGATCAGGAAAGCGAAGCCAGAACCTCGTCAACGGATGCGCTGATGACAATATACGATAAACTGTTTAAATTATTCTTCAGCCTGGAGTGCAGCTGTACGTTGAATCCTCGAGTATTGATATTCTCCCAACTCCGTGTTTAGCTAAGTAATCGTTAAAACAGGCAGCACCCCGCCAGAAACAGACGAACCACTAGAGGTCCACAGTCTTGTTGAGAGAATACAGTACCTGCAATCCATGCTCCCGAGCCTGACGACCGTTCTCGGTGAGACCGCTTCCTACGAGCCTAGCACATACTTTCCATGGTGGAAATCATTTCTATCCCAATCGCCAAAAGAACCCGTGTCCTTTGAGAAAACACAATCTGCGATGCCGAGTGCTTCAGTGACAGTAACGCGATTTTGGGACATTGACAGCATCTGGATGGGGGCTCAAAGTCTGCAAGCAATCCGGCCGCCAAACGACTTTCGATTATCTTTTCTTCCCTCGTTCGCTCTCAACCATTCCAGAGAGCAAGTCATACAGCCACACGGGCTCGACATTGCCAAAACAAGGCACATTCATTTTGGTTCATTCAACGCTTCGAGTGTTCGGTTCTCCGCGTTCATCTTATTCCCGAATGCTGATCAGGGTCCGGCGCGAACGACGTCAGCTTCCAGGAATTTCCTTTCGCTTGAGCGTCAAAAAGATTTCTACGACCAGATCGTCATTCCTGCAGTATACGAAACGATACCGGACCCTTTGCGTCAAGAGATTCCTCAATCATATGACATGCTGTATGCGAAATCGCGATCGTTTGAAGAAAAAGTCGGCAACAACATGTGGAAGGGAGATGACCAAAGCCGAGCTTTACGGCTTGAATACAAGCTACCAGCCCTGAGTCTTGCTCCATTTTGGGATTCTGTAGTAAGCAGGGCCAATTCAGTCGCTCTTCCCACGCGAAGAGGGAGCACTGTTGCCTATTTCAGGGATCCACAGCTGCTTTTTCAAGCCCACGATCTGAAGAATACGTTTTGTCGGTCGTCTCTTCAGGAGTCTTTGTTGCAATTTGGAGATACCGTCCTCGAAGCTTTCGACCCTGATCATATAGACATTCGGTCCTGTTGGCTCGATATAGGATGTCGAGACCATGCTGACGTACCTGGTTGTCAGAATTCCGCTAGCGCGGGACCTCTGACTCTGCTGTGGAAGAACCGTTGCAATCGTGCGCTGCACGACGGGATTTGCAAACTAGTCCCCGAAAGCCCTCCTGACGCCACGTACTATCGATCCTTTCTTTTCAGAGATGCCGGCAGCTACATGTCGAAGTCAAAACCGACTCAGAAATCAAATCCTGGCCATCCCGATTCCACAGTGCCGGCGATCATACGTGCAAAGGCATACAATTGCAACAAAGAAATGTTTGCTGTTATGTTCAGCGATTACCGTGTGTTTGGGTCAGGATCTCTGCCTTTGCTCTCGTTGAGCGAGGAAATGATGGATGATTTCTGGGCGTCGAGTCACAATTGCCAACGGGCACCTGTGAAACAAATCAGTCGCAGTTCCTTACTACGCTCATGGGAGGCAAACAAACGGCATCTCAGATCGATTCTACAAGCGAAAACTCTCGCGAACTATGGTGTCCGCAAGGAAGTCACATTCCGCCTCAGAACTATCCTCACAATGTGGGATCAGTGCTACTTTGATCCCGACCTGAACCCTCATGTGGGTCAGATTTCCCGAAGAGTACCGTTTGCGTCTGATGAAAGCAAACACTGCCCCTTTTGGATAATCCCTACCGAAGACGTCAAAACCATGATCTTGATTCAAGCGGCACGGCTGATCCTTCCCCTCGATCATTTGTTCACTCAGGCTTCAGCTCCGCATTTAGTTGAATCAGGTAGCTTGAATAAGGGGGAACTCTCCGTCCGGCTGATCTTGTCTTTCTATACTGCTCAACTCTTCTGCCGGCTTCTCATACATACTCTCAGTGCCGAGGAACCTGTTGCATACGACAACTGGATTTGGCTCAAGGAATGGGTGGTGCGGGATCGGTCTGACCCACATCGGTTTCGCTTCCAGCGACAGGGTCTAGGACTGGAGCAATCCATCAAGACATCCGGAATGCTGTGGGTTCCTGCCGAAACTATTGACTGGTACAATGGGCATATATCACTTGACGTACTTGTCGATATTTACATTCCACGAAGCCCACTTCAAAGCCGCCTGGTGTCGCAATCCAACGTTCAGACCCTGACTACATCTAGGGTGACCATCGAAGTATTGTTGTTGCAGCATCTCGAAGAAGCCCGACAACTTTTTGAAGAAGGCCAACAACCCAAAGGAAAAGACCTGGCTTACAAGATAGCAAAGATCGCAACTCAGGAGATAGCGAGGGCCTACAACCTTCATATTCTCTCTAAAATGGAGTCTGTTTGGAATCGGCTGAGAGCGAAGAAGGGCCGCAGCATTCTGCCCCCTTTGGAGGGCCTAAAGCAAACAATGGAGGATTCGGCAGCCCAGGCCAGTCGAAAGGTCACTTCACAGACCATTTGGGAAATTTACGCGGAAGCCTGGGCAGTCTATGCCCCAACACTTTCCGACAACGAAGACAGTCAACTGCCTGAAGAGCTACCTTGCTGGATGACAAGCCGGAATTTTGTACCACCCAAGGACAGCTGGTCTGAATATGTGTTTCAGCAACTTTTTGACCGTTCATGCCCTCCAACTTGGAACCGCTTGTACTTCCTCCAGCTTTATCGGGCATTCAAAGGACACTGGACAACTATCGAGACACACGTGGGATCATTCGACCACAAATTCCGTCGCCTTGTCGGAAGATGTATACTGGTTACTTTCTACAGTTGTCATAGCAAAGAGGTTGGCACGAACAACAATGTGGGAACATGGTACAGATCCCAACCTGCGTTTTTCCAGATCCAATTCTGCGCGCCATATTTCGTACCGCCACAGGACAATTTGGATTGCCCCTGGAGTGCCGTTATTGGCCATCACGAGATATGTCCGGATATTGATCCTGAAACCATGCCTTACAATATGACGGCGGAAGACTTCCAATTTATCCTGGACTCATTGCACCCGCGATGGTGCAGGATCATGTACCAGCAGGACACCTTGGGCGAGATTGGTCCCGACGACAGGAATAGCCTTTTCAAGCGCACACTGAAGTATTTCATGCGCGCTGTGGGGCCGCAGTGGGAGAATAAGAACGGTTTGCCCTACACACTACCCTGGATATTGTCTCGCTCAAATCTTGAGAAGGATGAGGACCCCTTCAGGGTACCGATATCGGCCCCGTCTATACGACGACAATATTCTGGCAAGTTATGTCGTCCCACTGTTTTTTTCCCGACCCAAGAAAATCTTATGTTGTTGGTGGATGTAATCAAAGGTTTTGCAGATCTCGATTCGTATGTCTTGCAGCAGCTTGAACGTGCTGAAGAGCTTTTGGAAAGAGGCCCCGGCTTCTTCAGTATTCAAAGTCACTTTCTGGCTAGAGAACAAGCTACCGCGTCGACGACCCAGTCAACATCTTTACTTTGGCGTTTTTTGACTCAATCTAACCCGCCTCAAGAGCGGATCAGGACCGATGAGGGTTCTGAATTTCACGATGGAGAGGTCGTTCAAGCTTCGGACGACGACGAGGGAGAATTCAACTGATCGGGTTTTGATTTAGTTGGAACAGAACTGTAACAATTCCAGGTTTATCTAGCCGCTCCCCGCCCCTTTCCTCTATGATTGCCCATTTCTCCCGAGAGTCTCTTGATCAATATGTTGCATATTGCAGTTTTCTGGCCTCGCATGCGGATGCATGCTTTCCTGAAGTTGGCCCCTAGCTGCATCTAGCCGTATGATTCTGCAGTCCACTTTGCCTGCTTTGAGTGCTTCGATCAAGTAACTAGTTATTCGGCCTATGAGTATGGAACACTCTAATAAAATAACGGACGAACCTGATCCTATACTTGGCGAAATCGATCAGTATAGGAACTATACCGATGCAGGCGCTGTGGAGGGGAGTAAAGGCGATGATATTGGAAGTTCTGCTGGTACTGATTTTGTGGATGAAATTGACACCGACAACAGTGATTCGACACAGCGGAAGGTGTATTGTCGCTGCCAACTTCAAGAACCCAACATGGGTTCAAGGTCAATGACTCGAAATCAAGCTTCAGCATGAGGCCACAGTGCAACCTCATAATTAGGTCAGTTGATCTGTCGATGACCCACTGCTTCTGGTTAACCCGAAAGCTTCATGTCGCGAACGAACGAGCACAATTTCGATGCCACTCAAGCGCTGGAGATGTTTCAGCGCAGATACACGATGGACTATGGAAGGAAAGCTTCTGGGTCCAAAGCGGCCGACCCCGAAGACAAGTACTTTCCCATCTTTCACCTGGATATGATCGGTATCGTCGGCCGACCTCTACAACCGATTACGTGTCGAAGTGGTTTCTTCGACAACGTCACATTCACCCTGCGACACTGGCATTCGTCGTACGTCGGCAAACACGTAACGACCAATCTGCCCTTCGATATCCGTAACAGAACCTTTCGAATCGCAACTGCGGCGTCTCGTGAGCTGTGGTTCATAGTGATGCATCCGGTACACCGTCAGATGGATGACCTGTCCGGTTCGCAGGGCCAACGTCGACAACGGCAAAAGGCCTCCCGTCGGAGCAGCGCCCTCGAGCGACATCACGCCAAAGCTCTTGCGGAATACATCATCGGTATCTTCACGGACGGAGAGCTCCTGGGCGAAGGAGTCGAACCTTCTTGGGGTTTGAACGACCGACGTTCGTCGAGCCTATCGTACGATAAGTGGACGACTTTCCAGACACTGTTTATGGATAATTGGACAACCTTCTCCCGGGATCATGCGTATGACCGTTTCTGGCTTGACAACGAGCCTGCATTTCACACATATGACTGCGGCGCCAATATCGAAATTGAGGTTAACGAAGATCTCATGAAACTTCCCATGGAGACGCGTTTGCGACCGGAAAACGAGGATGAGGACGAAGACCCGGATTCTAATTCTGACACCGATTCTGATACCGACTCTGGCTCCGAATCTGATTCCGCCTCCAACATTGGTAGTAGCAGAGATCGGAACGCGAACGATGATGAAACTGAAGCATCAGCGGGCCGCCGAGTACTCGATAGCAACCTGGCTGATGACGATGCCAGGTTCAACGACAGCAACCAAGAACACTTATACAGTGGCGGACTTGAGCATCTCCGAGCTGAACTGGAGAAGAAGTACAACATCGACAATATCGACCAGATTTCATACGCGCTGGCAGCCGATATCAACTGCATTGAGCGTACGCCAAACCGGGCTTCCGAGGAAAATAACGATGGCGGCCAGCGGGGTCAAAATACTGGTGGTACAGTGTCCCTTCTAGCAGACCGACGCAAACTTGTCGAGCACTATGGAGGCTTGCGAGGTTTCACGTTCTATCCCCTTGCATTCCACCCCAGGTACGGGAACTTCTCCTCGCCTCGTCCGCCGCGGTTCTTGGATGATGTATGCCTCGTGATGCGAGACAACATGAGCTATCGCAACAACGGTGCTGACGATGTCTTGTCCTTCGGTTACTTCCACGCGTACTCAAATATTAAACGGACGATTCGAAGCCGCCCGGAAGACCTGCTCCCCGCCCGAGGCATCGCCACCGGTGCCCTTACTCTACCACCCAGCGAGGCCAGCCAAAGAGCGCATATCCGCGCCCGCCAGCAGCGCCTGTTGCGGACTCTTTCCGGTGAACAAACACCCGAGCAGCCAGAGTTGTCCATACCCTTCGCACGCGAGCAACATCGAATAAAGACGGCCATGTCACAGAACCAGGTTGCATTTCGGATGGAGCAAGTGGTGACTATCAGGACAAACAAGCTCGAGAGTCACCGACGTCACTTCTTCAGTGTCCTTCAGCCCATCTTTCAGCTGATACGCTTCTTCCTCCAAGAGAAGCGGTCATACACTGCCGTGCTACGGGGCTTCAAACCATCCATTTTCCCTAATGTGCTCTGTTCCTTCGCTAGACTGTTCGAGCTGGCGTTGGCGGAAATGCACCAGCGATTCCAGGCACGGGCCGACAAGGGACTCGACCTAGCCCTCTCGGAGGCCGTTGCGGTGCTAGATCGGCTGGGAAACTACTGCTTCACAGGCGACTCTAGGGTGTTGATGAGCACTGTGCTCCGGCCGCTGTTTACCACTGACAGCCTGAGGTTAGGTGCGTGGCCCTATGTATCCGTCGACATGCTCGACTTTCGAGGGGCGAGTGGAAAGATGGACGTCGTCAGGTGGCCGCGGACAAAGGACGAAGAGCGCAAGCCGATACTATTACATCTCGGCATCGTTGGAGTACCACTACGGCCGGGTCGTGGCGGCAAACTGCCATAGTCGGGTATGGTTCAGTCAGCTTGGAGCGGAGGCCATCAATCACATTGGCAGCGCCAACAAATTCATAAAGAAGATATTCCGTGGCTTCTGGGTGCCTCAAATGGTATCATTCATGGCTCATCAGCTTCGAATTCAGCTCAACCAAGGAGCTCGTAGCGGCAGGGATCCAACAGAACATCTTCACCGATCCCAGCGTTTCAGTGCGATTTTGGAAGCCTGGGAGCTGAGCGAGGAACCCTTTAGTAGCGAGTGAGTTAAAGATTGATCCGATTCCATTCGATGCTATTGTAAGCTAACGCCTAATGAAGACAGCTCGAGAGGCTGTTTCCCGACGGATCGACTGGCGATGCTCCAGTACCATTGCCCGCCCCTTCTACATCGAACAAGGCACGATGCGACTTCGCGGAGGAAATATATAACGCGTGTCTTGAGGGCGATGAAACTACCTGGCAAGCTGTAGCATCTAAGAATGCCACATGGCCATCCATGCTTCGTGAGGCCATCCGCAGCACAAGTAAGGTGGATGTGACGGCGCGGGAGTGGACCGATGGAATCGCCAAGCAGATGGCGGAAGCCGGCATAGACTGGGTCCCGGGTTGTCACTCTAAGCGGCTCACATCACGACGTGTTGTCCTACTAGACAAGATTCACCGTTACAAAAGACCGCAGATGATGCTTCTGACCGGCCCGCCGGGTAGTCTCAAGCGTGCGGCGATGGAAGCGGAGCTACGGCTGACGGCAGAGGAACATGTACCCAAACGGAAAAGGAAAAGGAGGATTGATCTGGGTTCCGAGATACCTTTCAAAAAGGTGCCTAAGGCCGTCCAGGAGGGATTCGCCAAGCTAGAAGGGTACTACACCAAGACGGATCTGAGCGCTGTCCGACACTTGACTCTGGCTTATAGCTGTTTGGTGGACTGCCTGGGCGATCCGCTCTGCGATCTGATGCTTATGCTGGCGCTTACATTTGCGGCCTGCACAGTGACACCGCAGATTGGAGAGGGGGAAGCTGAGTTTCGCCCGACTAAGAAAAAGAAGGACTCAGAAATGCTGGCAGCGGCAATGGTTACGCGGATGCTCTGGTTCATACGGAGTGAAGCATTTCCGTGGGAAGAAAACGACAAGGACGTGTTGCCAGTTGCTAAGATGACGCAAAAACTTGGTGAGTCCAATCCACGGATGCACTTAAACGTTATGAGGATGATCGTTTCCACGCCACCTCCCCCCTTCTCTCTCTCTCTTTCCCCTTTTGTTATCTCTCTTCCTGGGATATACATAGCTGATGACCATGTGGGAGTGCAGAGAATAGAGGGTTTAACAACCGCGGATTGCTGAAGCTTGGATGGATAGAGGTGTCGGGTAACCGTCGAACGCCACGGACGACGGAGTCGAAGCTCAGATCGATAGCGGAGCTCTACGAGGACCGTAAGAGATTAATTTCTGCGATGAAGAGCGCGGAAAAGTTCATATCTTTGGTATTTGGAAGCGACGATGAAGTCTGGGTGGCTCGCTGTTCTTCGATCATTCGAGATAGACGGTCATAGACTTGGGGGAGAGGTGGGGCCACCTGGCTGACAACAGCCCAGCAGCGAGTTCAGTTGGGTCATGGGGAGTAAGAAACAATCGACCAAGTGGGGAAGGAGGATGGAAAGCCGCAGGCACGAATGGGAAGAAAGTTAAGGAAAGTACTGGAGCTCATGGGAAGATTCATTGCAGCGGTGGGGGCAAGTATTCACGGAGAGAGGCCCTCCTCTTCTACATGCTGCTACGTTGTGGAGGGTGGGATCGAGGTTATTGTTGATCGGGATGGCCCCGTACTGTTTCTTCTGTGGTGGTTTAAAAAAAAAAAAAAACAAAGGCTCGGGACAGACGCAACTTTGAGAACTAATATAACCTAGTATAACCCCAGCCCCATTCACCCGTATAATTGCTGAGCGTAAACTGGCCGGAATTGATAGGGTACAG
>JAVIXY010000517.1:0-10975 GCA_033030565.1 Fusarium nematophilum | reverse complement strand
GCTCGCTTGGTTGTCCGGCTCGCTTATCATATACGTTAGTACTAGGAACAGTGCGCAAAAGCTTATCCTACTTCTGGCAAGAAGCAGCGCATTGGTGGGTGGCTTTCAACTTGCCCATCCTGCGTGTACCAAAATAAATTCATTTTGTGGTGGTGATAATCCCGGCCAAACGAGTGTCACTTTTTTTTGTTACCCACTAGCACATGCCTGTGATTGCGCTTGGACGTACTCAACCTCACCGGAATATGCCGAATAGAGGCTCAAACAAGGTCGAGGCAAAGAGTATCTTCCCCGCAGATTCCGTCTCCATCCTGCAATTCTGAGCGCATAATCATACGAGTGAAATCATGAAAATCCTTGCCCAACCTAGAGCTGATCGGGGCGGGCCTGCATTGACACACTCCGCACGCAATGCGGGGAATCGGAGAGTCTTACGTCTCAACGACTATTAGCCCCAAGCCGTCTGGTAGTATTCTCCGAAGCGCCCGCTCTGAATGGCACCGTCTTGTTTTGACTCGGCCTCCCGACATGGCATAAACTCTGTCTTGGTGCTACGTCGCGCCGTGCTCCTGCCGCTAGGTCTTGGAGCTCCAAGCACCCGGGATGGTCAATTTGTCGGCTTCAGTCCGAGGTGACAGAAGATGATGGCTCCGCGGGAGAACTCACAAGTCTGCCCGAGCTGGCTACGCCATTTCAGCCATCTGTTTGGCCCGTCGTCGTCGCAAGTCGCAACCTTGTGTCACTGGCAGTAGAAATGCGTTCTTTGTCTTTTTTTGTCCTTCTGGTAGTTTTGAATCAGAGGGACCACGCTCAGGCCAGTGCGGGCAATGAAGGAGTCTCAACAACACAGAGTGGGAGGTTACTCAGCTTGGCACAGAAACAGCACCATTAGGAAGTTAGTACGCGGTGAACGAGAATACAACTGCGGTATCGGCCTCCATGGCTCGCGAGCACGCTACGATCTACGGCTGTAGGCCGCGGCACTGGCATCATGGCATGCCACGATGGGTCCCTAAGGGTTTAACATTTCAGTGCATCTTCGGACTTAACTCCGGCAGAGGTCTTCTACAGCCACACGGAGGAAAAGAGCGTGAAATGTTGAGAGCGAGCATCACGAAAACGACGCCCCACCTACTCCGGCGCCGGATATCTTGACAACAGCACGGCCCACAAAGTGTGACGACGAAGCCCAAACATCCAAGCGTCACCGACGTCGCATTCTCTGTTTACGCCCCAACAGTAGGCATACAAGGTGATGATACAGTTAATCACCATAAGAACGGCGTTCGACTCTTCTCGCGGGTTTATACGTCATGGCGACTAAGAAAAAGACCCGCAACCGCCTGTATCCTCAAATCCAGGGTCTGGACCGTACAACGGCGTGCCTCGCCGCAACATTACTCGGTGAATGAAGCAATGGCATTGTGTGTCAAGCTAGAGTTGTAACTCCGCAAATGATGTGTTCATGGTTTGATTCAATAAGTACGCTCAGACCAGCTCGACAACCATCGCCAGGTGGCGCAAAACTTCCGGACCGGTGCGAAGCATTGTCTCTATACCATTTTCCTCAAAGTATGCCAGAATCTGTTGCCTAGAAATGGTTGGCATGTGAAAGAAAGATGGCTGAGAGCAAGAGCGAAGATGAACTTCTCGGCGTACCATGATACTCTGCGTAAAGCGCCGAATATTGCCACTCCATCGTTTCTGCAACGTACTTAGTAGTCCCTCTTCTCTCGTCTTCACCATCTCGATTGACCTGGACTGGATACATTAAGGACACGGCGTCACGTGCCCAAAATGTTCCGACCTCTGTCTTTATTTTCTCCCCAACCATAACAAACCGTAGCAACGCTTGAGGCCCCGCACGAATCCAACCAGCTCCAGAATTCGGAGGTGCTACTACATGTCGAGTCGAGTAGCCCAGGTATGCCCTTGTACGACATGTGGCAAACGGGAGTCAGGTCTATTAACCGCCTTTTTAGATGGTCGTTCTATCATCCTCCCAAAGGAGCTCCTACCTCGTCCCATCGCCCATGCAACGGTGCCGTTTTCAGCCGCAACTTGCGTGCAGGGCACCGACGTCTCGTTTTGTGACAGACCTAGGAAGCGACCAACGCTTTTGCTCCCTTCAACGTCCAGACCCGGCACCCACTTCCGCTTCCTCGTCGCCTCCTATCCATGGCGAGCCAATGGATATGTCCTGCTCCTCGACGCCCGCTAGGGATGTTTCCATGCCGTCCGATTACGATGAAGGCATCCATCTTTTCGAGCCGTCGGCAGAGCACGCTCGGTTGTCTCGAATTTCGGGGAACGGTTTCTCTGTGGCACTGAATAACGGGCTGGGAACCCGGCCGGATCTCAAGATTGGCGCCTCGTCTAGGGTCTCGTCTGTCGGCCCCGGTAATTTCGCTGATGCCTCAAAGGGGCGTTCTCCAGAACTGAGAGAGTTCAATGAACACTGTGAAGATGACACGGCTATCAACGTTCAGCCGCGGCAGAATGTCGACTACCTTTCTCATGACTGGAAGGAGGAAGAAATCTGGTCATCATGGAAGTACATAACCTTCTATCGAGAAGAGCACCCCAATAGCGCCCGTTTGGAGAATGCAATCTGGAGAACATGGGCAAAATACAAGAACAACCTGGGGACCGTGTCTCCCAAGACACTCAATTGGTAAAGCCATGACGATATGCGGCTCGAGTATTGAGCTAACTTTGTGCAGGCTGAAAGAGGGCGATGTGACTTGGCTATATGGGCCCGTTCAGCCAGGTGCTGGCAAGATACACCGTACACAGTCTGGTCTTTCCAGCGCCTCACTACATCATCCTAAATCACCAGTCAAGATTGACAGGAAGCCTATCTTGAAGAGAAGGAGCATATCAGATACCATACTGCAGCGGCCATCGTCAACATCTCTGTTAGCCCAGCACGCAACACCAGCGGCCCAGGCGAGGGAGAAAGACAGCCAGCGACTCAAAAAGCTTTCCTTTGATCGAACTGCGATAAGGGATGACACTACGATCCCGATGCCTTTGACATCAATGAGTTGCGATACCTCCGGTATGCTGCCATCATCAACAACCACTGGGAAATCATCTCTAGGTGCCGAGCGAAAACGCATCCACTTTAATGCAAAAGTCGAGCAATGCATCGCCGTCGAGATAAACGGCAGCGGCGACGACCACGGGGGCGGTATCAATATTGATACCAACCCAATTGGCGAGAGTAATCCCGCTGGCGGCATCATGATGAAACTCGAGAGGCCACGAAAGTCGGCTTTCCTGATGGAAAAGAAGGTCAAGGAGGGTAAGAACCAGTCACCCTGTGGTGGCAAGTCGATTGCGATGCTCCCACCAACAACGCTCAAGCATCGAGGACATGTATCATTAGTCCCAGAAGCCACTATACACGACATCTCAGCCGACTCACACAGTGATGTCGTTTCGCCGCTTTCACCACAAGAGGCAGCTCGCGCGCCTATAGCATTGGGAAGGTTTTCCGAGGATACAGTGGATGCCGATACAGACTCGGCCCGGCGCAGCTCTGGAGGTTTCGAAGAAGGGGGTCTGCATTGCACTACCTGTACGGACAGTTGGACCGGCGAGCCAGCTGGCATGCGTTTCACCCAGTCTAGTATGATTATGCCCGACGAGGAGGCGGTTACACCTCCCAACGAAGGGATATTTTGGCGCACTATGGACGTCTTTGACACGCTCAGGGACATTATCTATCTTACTTGGAATACTGGCTGGAGATGAATCTTTGAATGATTAACACACTTTATATCTTATAACCACAATCGCCTGTGCTTCCTTGCTTGTCCAGCTTGTCCTCGCGAGCGTAAGTGCCGCTCTGCCAAACCACCAGGGTCCCAAGGCATACGCCTTCGTCGGGCACTCTCACCAACCAGTATGCATCGGTAACAATCGCAATGTGAAAATGTAGTATACCCACGTCAAGCCAAATTTGCGCCAGCGGTGCTAGAATTTAACCCGAATCGTCGCAAGGACTGAGTGGGTATCAGCCATGACAACATGGCAATATCGGGAGAGCCATTTACGAGTTTCAAACGACTTGGACAGCGATGTTAGTCACCATGAGCACCTTGCATGAATAAGCCTTTGAGGGTCGAGATTGTCGGAAACAAACTGGGAGTTGCTGGTTGAAATTGGAACGGTTTCGCCGGATCCAGTTGCTGGACCACGGCTATCAAGGAAGCCAGTATTGGCGTTGGCCGGGCCAAGCTGCTCGTTGGAGAACGTTTTCGCTCATCGTCGAAGTATCAGAAGCTAAAGAGAGACCGCATTAAATAATTAGCCACTGAGCGAGGTTCTAGATCCAAGACATAACGTCTTAAAAGCAATTTACAAGGCATCCGCGTGAGCATAGACAAGTAAGCTCGATTAATTAGCTCTTTGCTGTTATCGAGGCTGCCTCGGGCGCTTTAGGCTGGCATGGAATATTGAGAGCTATTCTAATCGGCAAATAGCTGGATGCAAGTGTCAGCGTCGCCGCCTATCATATAGCGGATAGGGGTTCACGATATGTCATAAGTCTGAGACATCCGCTCTTGCGGCCCTTTATGGCACAGAGTACACTGTCTGTTAGACCCTTAACACTCTTTTTTCTCANCTATTCTAATCGGCAAATAGCTGGATGCAAGTGTCAGCGTCGCCGCCTATCATATAGCGGATAGGGGTTCACGATATGTCATAAGTCTGAGACATCCGCTCTTGCGGCCCTTTATGGCACAGAGTACACTGTCTGTTAGACCCTTAACACTCTTTTTTCTCATGTGGTATCGCAGGCCAAAACGGGGCATGACTGTCATCTGCAGCGGGGTTCTGTCATCCGGCACCACGCGGTTGCACCAAAAACCCACGCAAACAGAAGGTCTGGACCTTCGTTTCCGGCTTTGGATGACAGGGATGACCCTAGCGAATCGACTTTTCGACGCGTTTTTGAAGGTCCGACCCCGGTGGTGCCCTTCAGGTCGCGATTTTTTTCGAGCGTTCTGCGTGTAACCATCACCAACACGAACACCAGCCACGTCGTACGACACTGAGCAAAAATATCACCATTTTCGTTGACCAACCCATTTAAAATGGCCAAACTTGAAGATTTTGAGCTTCTCAAGGCAGTTGAGAACGCGACCAACTACTATTTAATTGATGAAGATGAGACGCAGCCACGGAATACGCGTCGCACGCATACGCGTCCCTGAAGGAGTGGAAGGTATGGACGCAACTTACATACACCACCACATATGCAGCTGCTTATTTATTATAATTTAACTGCAAGACGAATCATGTTTCTAACTTATATCCAGGAATGGTGTGCAGAGAAAGCATTCCCGTCTATCCCTGCAGACTGGCCTACCATCCCCCACCCCCCCTTTCTGTCACACCCCCCTTTTCGGTAACCAAAAAATCGCCTCCCCACCAAAAATCTACTTTTTACACCTAGATTTCAATCAAATTTTGAGTCTATAAACATAAAAAATATATCATTCTGTAGAGAATTGAAGCATTTATTCCTACCGCGGCTTCTTTACAAGCCGCCCAGACCTGGTGGTTATTTGAGGAGATTCAGGTGCGGCCGTTACCTCAATCTCTGAAGCTGTCTCCGTGTCTGAGACCACCTTCTCCTCCGATTCAGAATCCACCAAAATAGACGCTCCTTGATCTCCAACTTCGGGAATAGCTTTATCTTGTATAAGAGCCTCGCTGAGTGTCATAAACCGTCTGTTCGGATTAGGAATAGCTCTTCTTTTCTTCCCTCTCTTCAAACGAGCCACTTCTTCCTCCAGACTAGTAATTCTGCTGGCATGTGTTGCAATGGCCTGCTCTTGGGCTTCAAAGCCTCTGACTATCACAGCATATCGCTTTCGACTTCCAGGAGTCTTGTTCCTGCCAAGATCACGAATTTGGCGGCTGATCTTTGGTGTATCATCCGAGCCCAAACAGGGGACAGGTTCGGGAGTCGTCTCTATCCTGTCTGCTTGAATCTCTGGATGCCGCAATGCCTTGGTTCGTGAAATTGGCCAATTTCTAGTGACTCCCCAACCGGACAATATGTTCTTTGACGTCATCGCGGCCTCACGTGCTTTGGCATAAGCCCGTATAAAGTTGACCTTGTCAACAGGCGCAGAATCAGTCAGAGAAGCCAGTTTTCCAAGCTCTTTCCGATATGCCGTCTTCGACGCATTGAAAACACCGTTATCCAACGGCTGGAGACCATGAGAATAATAGGCAGGGAGGTAACAACAATAGACGTTGTTCAAAAAGCACGTGGCCATCCACGCGTCCTGTTTCAAATCAACAATGATTCTTTGGCATATGGACAAAAAACGCACCGTTGCATGACTTCCATGTCCATCCAGAATAATAAGCCTGGCATCAGATTCGTCAGCAGGCTGGGTCTGAGGCAAATAGACTCTCTCAAGCCACTCGATAGCAATGTGGTTTCCTGTCCATCCATTAGGCGAAGTTATATAATTCCAATCAGCTATTTTCCGGAATTCCTCCAAAAACCACTGTTGTTGGAGTGCCTTGCCCTTAAATATGATTCCGGGAGTCAAAGCACGGCCGTCCGCAGTGATAGCCTCAATAAATGAAGTCCGGTTACGAGACTGGGGACCCTTTAGAAGGGCCTTTCGTTTTGGATCTGAACTCCCAACCACCAAACTATCCAGACCTGGAAAACAAGCATGATTAGCTATATCTATGAATAGAAAGTTAGAAACTCACCAAAACCAGCCATAATACCGCCCTCATCAACGTTCACGGTGTTTTCCGGCTTAATCCAGCCATACTCCTCTTCTCTGATATCAAAGTACCAGTGCACCGCTTTGGGAGTGAATGAATTGAATCTGTTGGCCTCTTGGCGTCTCCCAGGTTTGGTCTTGAGATCCGTATGGCGTTTGATGAATTTGGCTACCCAGTTGCGTCCCAATTCCTGCTTCTTATTTTGTTGTTTCAAGAGAGCCACGACGCAAGCACGGATCTGACTGTGGGAGGGAGCATTGCCCAGGGACTCTTGACGGAGGATCCAGGAAACTAAATTAGCCTCTTGATTCCTGGATAAGTGTCGGTTCGGTTGAACCTGATCATCCAAGGCCGTCTGGCCATGGAATCTGTCGGAAATGGACTGCTGAGGTTGCCGCGTTTCTGGGCGGTATGGTGTTGCGATAAACCATTTTCTGTGATATCAAGTATGGCACCAGCCATGTTATCCTCAGTATAAACGCTCCGAGGACGTTTTGAAGCCATTTTAGGTGAATTGTGGAGGACTGGCAAGAGGAATCATCAGGAGGCAGGAGGAGATTAGGGCGCTGAATTGCAAATTTTGAAGTGCGGGTTGATCACGAACCACCGGCCCCACATGACCAGCTGACCTTTAAAAATGAACTCTAGCCATTTCTTTATATGTTGAAAGCGACGACTTGCGAATAGATTCCAGAATGACTGAAATCTATGTAAGTGAACTTGGCGAGTTTTGTATGGGAAGGCGATTTTTTTGCTTACCGAAAGGGGGTGTGACGGAAAGGGGGTGGGGCATGGTATGCCAACCTGCGAAGCCTGCCTCTCTGACCCACAGAGGCGGATTCTCCTGGGCCGATATAAGAGGTTCGCGGGACTTGATTTCCAGCCACTCGGAACGACGTGCTCGTCCGCATTCGAAGCCGCGAAGCCGACATTCACCCTTGCGATTTGGGAGTGCTTAATGCTGACAATACCCAAGCTCCGCCCCTTCAGTCTACGCAGAGGAAACGGACGCAACAAAGCTTGTCAGGCGTGACTGCCGCCTGTTCATCACAACTAGCATCTGCGACCTCAATGTCCAACCACAGACGGGCCCCGACGGCAGCACTAAGCGACCAAACATTTGTCATGCCGCACCAACCGCAGTTCCATATGATCTAGACCATCGATGATCAATTCTCTCCATATGTACCGCATTGGCCCTCTTCGACACGGTCCATTCATAACGTTGCCTCTACTATAGACCCTTCCGCTGTCGGGCCTTCACGCCCCGCATGGCAGTTTCAGCCCATCGCGGCGAGGAGCACAAAGGACGATGGGATGAGCCGACAGAGGAAGTAGCAGATAGACAGTACGATGCTGGTATCGTCGACGGAAAGGATGAGAAGAAGAGCTGGCTAGAGCCCCACCTGGGCTATTGAGAGGCAAGCAAGGGGAGAAGTATATGCCGACCCCATCATCGACCTCGATGTACCAGAGCGTGCCCAACTAGCCGAAATCCTCTGCCATGAGCAGACCACCCAGGCAAGGATGGCGGTTACTGACCCGTCAGTAGCTCTGCGCGACAAGAGAGAGACGGTCAAGCGCGACCACATCAAGCTCAGGGCCCGAGCGGAGCCGCCTGTATATTCGACGACTCTCACTTAGAAGAAATGGAGCGCTCCGAGCAACGTGGTAAATTGATAGGGTGTAAGGATCCTGGTGCAAGGAAATACAGCTTCGGACGTGGCAGTGCTTGCTACTTGCGAACTGATTGCACCCATTATTGAGTTACAGATCATCTCTGAGGACATTCCTTTCAACTTTCCATAGATTGGTATATGTTGTCCTACATCACCATACACTTGATGTGTCTAGGTGGTGGTGGCCTTCCTAAACCAGCAGAGATTCGGGCTTCAATTAATTCTTCCCGCCACGGATGTCCCAGACCCACCGCCGGCCAGCCAGCTGAGTCTGTCGCGTTCATATCAGCCCCGTTCGCGACCAGCATCCGTGCCACCTCCCTGTGTCCTGCATCCACCACCAGCTGCAGCGCCGTCTGTCTGTTTTGGTCCCTCACGTTGACATCGACACCATTCTGGAGCAGCAGCTTGACCAACGCCTCGTGCCCTTTCTCTGCCGCCCACAACAGTGGAGTCCGCCCTTCGTATGTTGTCTGGGCGGACTCGTGCCTCAGACTAGGATATTTTGTATATCCAATAGCCGGGCAAACTTGAGAGTTGACATCGGCTCCTTTGTCCAACAGCCTTTGAGCTGTCCCGATCCGCCCGTGGTATGCCGCCCAGATCAACGCCGAGCTACCGTGGTGTTTGACATTGTGTTCATACAGGTAGCCAGAGAGTAAATTGTGCAGGCGTCCATTCGTTCGCGCAAGTGCGCTGATGTCTCTCTCCAATTCTAAGGATTGAGCGAGATGAAGTAATAATTCATTGGGCAGATCCAGAAGCAACATTCTGACTATTGAAAGGTGTCAACCTGGCAAAGGGGAGGAGTGCTTGGCTGCTTATACGTACTGCGGGATCTTATTGGGATAAACCTCACCGTGGCACGCCAACGGCATTTGGGGACGGGACGCGGCGGTGCGTTAGGTGCAGGTGTGTCCACTCGCAGTGCGACCTCACGTTGGGTCCGGCGCGTACTCCGTGAGATGGGTGCAATCCCGACCCGGGCGGGGCGACGGGCTCTGAGACAGCAACGCAACTTCAGAGTGTGGCATGTGTCTTTGCGCCCCTATCACGGAGACCCTAGAGATGTTTCCACTAGTTGTTTCCTTTGCTTGTGCGGCTGTCGCATGTACTCTCCGCTGCCGAAGAAAGGGCGCCGTGAATTCCATGGGCCCCACAGCACCGAGCCTGCTGTCATGGCTGTCGGCGCACTGCGGTTCCGTAAGAAGTACTCCGTCTGGACAGGTAAGGTCCCATTTCACGCAGGGCCGAGGAAAGATGGCACACTCTAGAGTGTCCAAACCGGTAGCCCAAGAGTGCGTGCCAACTTCTTGCCCTGATAGAATGAGAATACCGGTAGCTCCACCGTGGACTTGGGGGCCAGGGTCGCTAATGGGATGGAGGACCCACGTTATCCCCTCTCCGGGGAAAGAGAAAACAGCGTTGATCCATTGCCGTTTTTGGTGTTAATGCCAACCCTGTCGAAGACCCAAAAACGGGCCGCTTGACCGGCTGCAGCCACAACAGCCCCGTCGTTTCAGCTACCCACTCACTGTTGCAACCTTTAGTGTCACCTTGGACTGAGACAAGAAAATAACGACGGCCAATGATTCCCAATCCGGTGGCACTTGCTGCTGAGTCGACCTCCCCTCACTGCCCCACCACGATTTCTTGCTACGGAGCATACCTCTTCCTTCAAGGCGATTGTGCCTTTCCCCTCCCACCAGCCAGAGACCGACAAACGCTTCCCCGCCCTCGGATCGCCTCCCCCACACCCGCCCCCCGATCAAGCGCAACCGAAGGTCCGATACCCATGTGTCCCCACCATGACTTGATCAGCTGCCTGCAATTAGGCACCTATCTCATGTCCGCTCTGCTTGTAAGATTCGACCCCTGCGACGGGGCTGTTGTGGCTGCAGCCGGTCAGACAAGCCGTCAATGGGGTCTTGGACAAGAGTTTCCATCAAAACCAAAACCGTCAATGGATCGACGCAGCTTCCCCTTTCCTCAGAGAGGAGATAACGTAGATCCTCTCATCAGGGCCCCTGGTTCCCCGCTCCGCGTCGAAGAGATGGCTTGAGAGCTTTGCAAGCTGACTGAAGGGTACTCGAGCGATGCAACGATTCAAGATACACATAGGCTGAAACTACCATTGACGTCACCAGGACCACGGCAGAGGCCGCTGGGCTCGTTCTGGGTGCCGTAGGGATTGCTGGAATCATCAGCGCTTTCAAGGACACGATCGACCTGTTTTCCCTCATTGCGGATACACGCGATCTCGGTCGAGATTACGAAGTCTTGGATGCTAAGCTTGACATCGAGAAGACGCTTCTGCTTCAGTGGGCTTATCGAGTTAAACTTGTTCAACGCGACTGCGATGAACGATTGAAGGGTCCCCATACCCAGAGGCTCGTCGCCCGGATATTGGCATGTATCACACAGCACTTAACTAATACTTCCGAACTCAAGCATCGGTGCGGATTAAGCGAAACAGGTGGAAACGATCTAGTTGCCAAAGGAAATTATGCAACTGGGTCGCCAAGAAT
>JAVIXY010000516.1:0-11083 GCA_033030565.1 Fusarium nematophilum | reverse complement strand
GCTCCACGATTTCCACGAACCGCTTGATTTCCTCGTCCGTCTTGAGACGCACTTTACCGGGCTGCGCTGCGGCCAGGCAGATATCGGGCATCGTCACGCTTAGGGTGAAGTGGTCGGAGCTCGTCGCCAGGGGGTCCTCAACTGAGGCTTCAGCTAAGGGTATGTTCGTAAAGGCGAGGTCGATAGTGTTTCCATGTGGGTTCGTGGGTACGTCAGCAGTATTTAGCAGGCTGAGGTTGTTTTCTGACGCCCACGAGGCGATATCCTTGNCTAAGGGTATGTTCGTAAAGGCGAGGTCGATAGTGTTTCCATGTGGGTTCGTGGGTACGTCAGCAGTATTTAGCAGGCTGAGGTTGTTTTCTGACGCCCACGAGGCGATATCCTTGCCCCGGTCCTCAGATCGGCCAGTCTGCCATGAGTGATGTTTGGCATTGAAGTCACCTGCCACAAGGCACCGGTCCGGGATGGTCCATTGCAGCAGGATATCCAATGCATCGATGTCGTCTTCTTGGCGGTAGAAATTAACTATTGTGATATTGTTGACCGTAAGCCAGGGGATATCACGGGTGGATGACGGTCGCTTCTGGTTTACCAAGTGCCCAGGGTCTCGTCGTGCGTACGTCATAACTCTCGGTCGAGTGCTTGCACTGTCCCAAGAGTCGACTGGGGAGAAGGTGTCATAAGCCGGATGGGTTTTGGTGAGGCAGCGAGAATTCTTTGCTATTGTCCACGGTTCTTGTAGGAGGACAACGTCGTTATCGTTCGGAGTCGGCCAGTGCGAGGGCGCAGTCGTGGGCCGCAGGGATCTTACCTACGTTGGCCTAGAAGACCCTCCGGGTCTTTTTGCTGTATATGCGAGATCGACGGCATCTGCTCATGGGGATGTAGTTGCGGGGCTGATGCGACGCTTCTTCGTTGGAGACGCGGGTCTGGGCTGGCTGGGTCCGGTGTCAGCTGCAAGGGTCGAGGCAGCTATGACGCAGGAGGAAGTCCTGGTCACGACTGAGCTAGGGGCAGGAGAGACTGATGGCTCTTGCGATCCTGGGTTGTATTGTTGTGGCTCGGGGTGTGCTGTGCCTGCGGAGTGTGTTGTTGGGGTTTCGGGTTGCGGGACTTGCTTTGGCGGTATAGTTGAGCGGGGTCAAGGAGAATAAATCGTGTGGGTGGCAACTAGGCGCAGGGATGTGATCTCCAATATCCAACACGTTGACGAAGAAAGGTGTATGAACTCGAGGCCTAGCAGTACAATTAACCTAAGCAATCCTACAAAGCCCTCACCAAGAAGTTGTCTGCGTAAGGTAAGTAAACCATTTTGACATACTGGGAATCTGAACTACCCTGGATCCGCCCGAGGAGTTAGCCCCGCGATTGTCTGCCATCTCTTTTGCAGAGCTCCAGCTGCATGATGCTCCTAGCTCTCTCTTTCGGCTTCTTCTATTAACAACGTCCCTACAACATAGGCGATTGAAAGCCGCTCACCACCTTCCGATACCACCGAACCGTATTGGCACTCGTCGCAAAGCCTCTAAGACCAGGGGAAATAAAAGAAAATTTGCCCATCATGGCCCCAGGCGACGACGGCCAGCCGCTGTACCTGCGGCCGCACCCTGTCGCAGACCGCAAGCCCAAGAACATCGCCGAGTTCATCGTATGCTAATCTCGTCCCCAGCATCGCAGGAAACACGGCCCTTCTCACACTCGACTTCCTTTCCCTCCTCCTCTCGAAGCAGAACCCGACGCAGGCCGGCGTCACCCTGTCGCAAGGCCTACGCGACCTGGTCGGAATCGGAACCATGGGCGCCGATAAGCTCGACGAACCCAGCGTCTCCCCGACAAAGGCGAAGGACCAGGAGGATGTGGCCGTCGGATGGACCCTCATGGAGATCGACAAGACATGGGATGCTGCCGAGGCTCCCTGCACGTTCCTGCAGCGTGAGATTGCGGCCGAGGGGAAGTATTGGGAGGAGATCATGGCGGTTCAGAAGAGCGGGTGGTCGATATCCAAGGTTCCCCAGGAGCGACATACACTTGGTGTTCGATTCGGGTTCTCTGAAGGTATGCCGACATATACCCTCCGCCCCACATGAGGGCATGATTCGCGACCTTGGGTTCGCTGACATGGTTTAAATAGCTGCACCTGAATTCAGAAACAACTGCCTTGCGCCCATGCGGCGAGGCGACGACGGCGCAGTCCAGCTTGACTGTGGCCGACTAGGAGGTGTCTCGGAACGACTTGTCGTGACGTATGAAAAGGACGGCCAAGTCACCGGCCGTTCTGCCCTCCCCGCGCAGACCACCGAAGATGCGCCCCTAGAGGCGCGGGTACTAGAGGCTCGTAACACCATCTTCTCACAGGAGCTCTGGCACGAACTCACACGAGACGCTCGCACTCTCGCGGCCTACGACGTCAAGCCAGACGGCTCCTCCCGCCTGACCTGCGACCTTGATCCAACGTCCAAGTCCAAGGTCACCGTCGAGATCGTGCCGCTCGGGTCTCAGCCGTCGTCGGATGACATTCTACCAGACAACAACATCGCCGAGAGGATATCCCTCGCGCTCCACATCCTCCTCAGCTACGCCCACAGGAACAACGAGCTCCTGAGAACACGTCCGATGCCGCCTCACATCCCACGCTCCCCCGGCCAGCAGACCCACGCCCTCCTCCTCCCCATCATCGCCCGCCTCATGCACGTCCGCAACGTCGGGGTCGTCACCAAGCACGTCGGGGACCTCGTCAAGTCCCTCCAGCGCGCAGGCTTCCCTGCCCGCTTCACCCTCCACACGCCGCCCATCTCCCCCTCCGACTCGGACGCCGCCGCCCGGGGACCCAACCAACCCTCGGCCTCCCAGACCATGGTCCGCAACATGATCCAGCCCATCGACTTCAACATCAAGCTCACTCTCCTCCCCAACGCCTCCCTCACCATCCGCTGCCGCACGTTCCTCTTCCCCGTCACGGCGACCTACTACGCCATGGCCCCGGCGTCCTCGGCGGTGGCCTCCGTCTGCGCCTGGCCTCCGTCTGCGCCCCCTACAAGGACGGCTACCCAGACCCCGACGCCCTCGCCGACTACGTCCGCACCGCCCGCCTCCTCACGGAGCATTTCCTCTCCGGGCTCGCCTCGCCGCCCTCTGGCGCCGGCCCCCGCTGGGTCAAGAGCGTTACGGGCAACTTCGTTCAAGACGCCGACAAGGAGGACTTTGACGTGTGCTTCAACGTCACCGACGAGCCCGCCCTGCTCGTCACGAGCACGTCTCTCGTCGACGGCAAGCCCTCGAGCCGGAAGTGGACGTGGTCCGCGGATGCAGCTACTGAGCCTGTGAGCGTGCAGGACGTTGTCGACCTCGAGGTTAAGAAGTCGATCTCTTAGGAAGGGGAACCAGTAGGAGCAATCTCTGATCATGCACGTGTAGTCTTGGGGTTCGATGCCGCTGCGGTTCTGGAACATTGGCACTCAATGATTCAAGAAGACTGGCTCGAGTGATTGAAAAAACCCGCTGGAATTTGGGGCAAAGGCGACGGGGATCATTCTGGAGCAGGAGGTCATCAATGGCGTTGGGTACGGAAGCGGTTAGAAAGCAATTTAGCGTATACATTTGGGGATATACCCATCCACCCATTCATTGTTGTTCTTCCCTGCAGCAACAAGACGAAATTAGAAATTGCTCAAGACACCGTCTTTTATCGTGAATCACGGGGAGAGGTTACGTGCCAGGTTAAATGTGGAAATCATGGCTCATAATGATTCGTGTCTTGCTCTATCTAGGTTGGTAGGCTCTCTTCCTCACACACTTAGCTGTATCTCAACAGGCATTCGTCGTCTAACAGCCGCCAGATAATAGCAATAAATGATGCGTTCTAATCGATCTTCCTTCGGTGGCATGCACGGGACCATAATCGTCATCAATCTTAATAAGTCCGCCCGGTGTGTTCCCCGGGTCTCCCAGTAGATACCCAGTCAAGCCAGCAACTCACGGTGCTGGCGCACTCGTAAATGGGCCGATATCGCGACCCCCAACTCCATTTCGGTGTAAAAGCAATCTTCCTTTCCGTGGGCTTTCGTCTAATGAGACGGGTCAAACAAGTAGTCGGTATCCCATGACACGTCGGCGATGACAACAACCCGCCGCGTAAAGCTCTCTGAGCTGTTGCCATTGGCTCATTTCGTCAACGCGCATTGAAGAGGAACTTGAGCTCATTCTCGCTGAGGCGTCCAATCTTGACGCTCTCGGCCTCATCTAGAGCCGCTTCAACAATCTCCTTCTTCTTGTTCTGCAACGCGACAATTCGGTCTTCGACGGTGTTTTCAGTCAATATGCGGTACACCTTGACTTCTCGCTGCTGGCCAATTCGATACGCGCGATCCACAGCCTGCATCTCAATGTAAGGGTTCCAGAAGGGGTCCATGATGATGACTCTTGAAGCCGCTGTCAGGTTCAGGCCCGCGTTTCCAGCTCGGAGAGAGACCAGCATCACTTTGACATCCTTACGGTCTCGGAAATTGTGGGCCGACATGTTTCGCTGCGTGGCCGTCATTGAGCCATCATATCTCTCCGGCTTGCTCATTTTCTCATGGAACATGGCAACCTCGAGGAGGTCGAGCAACAGAGTCCACTGAGAAAAGATGATTGTTTTCTCTCCCGTTTCATGAATCTGCTTCAACAGGGCCATGCACTCAGTGACCTTCGCAGCGGGCTCCCAGGTCTTTCGCAGGTACCGAATGTACTTCTTGAACGCGTCCCGGTTCTTGTAGGCCTCCTTTCGAAGGGTCTTGAGCATCGATGGTTTGATGTCTGCGGCCTTCTTCTTCCCTTTGCCCTTCTTCTTTTTGGCTTTGCGACTGGGCGCCTTGCTGTCTTCCTCACCGGATAATTCGTCATTAACGATAAACCCCTTGAGATCGCCCTTGCTGTCAACTTCGTCATTTGAGATGTAATCCGATTCAGAGTCTTCTTCATCATCGTCGTCGTCATCACCATCATCTTGAGCGCCCTTGTCCGGCTCGGCTTGCTCGATGCATTCGGGCATGTAAACCTTCTGAAAGGTTTCATAGGAAATGCATTTGCTGGGGTCGAATGGGCCACGACAAACCGGGCACTTAGCCCGGTTGCTTTCGTTCCCTTCCTGCAGATTAACTGTCGAGGCGTTCTCGGCGATGCGAACAAGGCATTCACTGCAACTGTCGTGCCCGCAAGGGATGAAGAAGCTGGGGCATTGAACAGCGTCATAGCAGATCGGGCACTGGAAGGCGTCGATACCCTTGATTCGCTCCACTATGGCACTGTCCAAGGACTTGACCAGTTCCAGCTTTTCCTCATCTGAAATGGACGTGGAATTCGCGTCGTCGACGTCCAGGTTGAGATGTGGATGGCAACATGCCTGGCGCATTCGCAACAGGAGGACGAGGATGTTGGAGTAATTCTTGCCGATGCTCCCTGCACGCAGGTACTTGTTGAACTGCACCTGGGCATTCCTTTCAAGTTGATCGTAAAAGTCACGTTCCTCGGGCGACAACTCGGCATAGACGATTTCTTCGGACTTGTCCGGAAGCTTGAGGATTGGCTTGCCGTCGAGCTGCGAGTTCTTCTTGCGTCGAAGCATGATGGCCTTGAGGAGTGCTCGAAGCCTGTTCATGGCGACACTCTTCGGGTCGCCGTTGCGACCAAAGAGAACACCGAATGACTGGTGAATTGTTAGTTTGTTACTATTGTCTCCTGAAGCTGAATCCGCGTACCTGGCGAAAGTTGTCCCATTTGCAGTATGGTTTGATTCGAAGAAAGTTCAGAAGAGAGTAGAGCTCTAACACGCCATTCATCATCGGGGTTCCGGTTAGACACCATCGATATGTCGCCCGCAACCTGGTACACGCCTTGGCGGTCTTCGTGTCTTTGTTCTTGATGCACTGCGCTTCGTCTAGAATGACTCGGTAGAAGTGTGCCTTTCTCGGATGCAGAAGCGGGCACTTGACGAGGAACGTTTTGTCGTTGTAGTCAATGTTGCGACCTGCATTTTCCTCGATGAACTTCTCGAGTCGCTTCAGTTCCTGCGCCACAGTGCCGTAGGTAGTCAGGACAACATTGTACTTAAGCAGTTCGTCCGTGGTAGTTCTCTTGTTGTGGTACACGAAGACTGAAAGGCGATGAGAGAGCTTCGTCTTTGTGGCAATCTCTTCTTCCCATTGACGGATGAGCGCGACAGGGCCAACAATCAGATTTGTCTGCTTAGTTAACAAATGTGGTCAAGTCTTGCAAGAATTCGACTCACCTTGGGGCGGGAAGTTGCTGGACGGGCCAGAAGAAGCGCGAGTGTCGAAATGGTTTTCCCCAAACCCATATCGTCGGCGAGAATGCCGCCTTTGTTGGTCCCTACCTCCATCTTCTTCATCCAAGTGAGAGCGAGCTCCTGGTGCGGATACAGTGGTCTCTTTAACCCAGCTGGCGTACCATCGCGATTCATCTCTGGAATGTCCATATCTGGACGAATGTTCTGCAGAAGATTGTCCAAGTCCTTCTCTGTCATTCTAGGATCGTGGTAAGCATCCTGTAGAAAATTTGTCAGGCGCTCAGGCAGTGCATTGCCATCGACATCGATGCCACTAGCATAGTCGAACATGCTTGTTCTCGAGATGATATCGTTCAGAGACGAATTATTCTGCCCTGGCAGAGTAGGCGTCGACGAGGAGCTCGGCACGGTCACTAATCTAGCCGAACCAGCCCGAGAAACGTCGCCGGCTGGAACCGCAGGCCCGTGAGTACCATTGTGATACCCAGGCAGGCCACGCTGGGCTCCGTTCGGGCTGGGGCCTGGTCGACCCTGTCGGTTGTTTTCGGCAGTTTGAACGCTCTCTGCGAAGGAGCCGAGGAAATCCGAATTAGCGAGATTAGAGGAACCGCCCGCATATTTTCCGATAGGCGGATACGGGGGGTTCTGCCATTCTGCGTTGGACGCTCCCAAACCTCGAGCAGTGGAGTTCTCTGCGGTTACTTGCGATGCAGACCCTGGGCTGTACGTCTCCTCCCAGAGTGCATCATAGGCACCTGGGATATCAAAGGAGGCTTCATCGAGCAGAGGTAGTGGATCAGAGTTGGATGGTCCTGAGCCGGAAGCCCAGTCCACTTCGGCATCGAAAGAACTCACACCGCGCGGCTGACTACTCATCAGGCGCGTGAAAGCGTCCGAGTTAGGTGACAAGGATGCTGAATCCGGACCAGGAGAGCCTTGACTAAGTAGTTGTGCATAGGCAAGGTCGGCCTTCTCCTGTTCTTGTCTATGCTCGGCCTTGATTTGCTCAGCGATGAAATCGTTGCTGACATCATCATCGTCCCTAGTCAAACATCATCAGTCAGGACCATCATGGTCAAGTTGACGGAGGCGGTCTTACCCAGTAAGGTCGATGAAATCTATCTGGTTGTCACTCGCATTGCTATATGTTGGGGCAGTAGAAAAGGGATCTCCAAACGGAACGGGAGTTGTCCGGCGTGCCTTCGATTGTCCCTGGTGGTCAGGAAGATGAGCCGAGTCAACGCCCCGTTTCCGATTAGGCAAGGAGAATGTCCCAAGTTCCTGGACGTTGCTGTTGTCTCTTGAAGGAGTAGACATGACTCTGCGACCCTGAGGTGGTCGGCGTTCTTATAGGAGAAGTTAGTGTTAGGAGTGTAGTTGGAGGACGCAAAAGATATTGTGGGCTGGGCGGCTTGAAAAGGAGGCAGAAACCCTTGGGTGAATGCAGTTTGAGAGTGACTGTGGTAAGGAGAGACAAAATAAATCCGTCCTTTATGGTCAATGTATGTGCCAAAGGAGGAAAACAAAGAAAGATCTCTCGAGGCTTCCATATGGTTCAGCTGGCTGAAGAGGACAAAGCCAGCCCAGGTCCTTTCTTTGGCGTGCCTTTGCATGTGGATGATTTGGAGAGGGAGGAAAGGAAGAAGAGAGAGAAGTGGATGGAAGGAGATCAAAGTTAGGGCTGAGATGGGGGTAGAGAAGAGAAGACGAGGCAGAGAGTATCAGGCGCATGCTAGCCGGCGCATGGCATAAATGACGAAGGTTCAGACAAAGAGATGGTGACAGGAAACAAACAGATTACCGTACCTGAAACAGAGTGGGATGCCGCTTGATTCCTCATAGGCGTGGTTGGCTCGGGCTCTGCATCACTCAGTCAGCCTGATTCAACGCCTCATCCCCCACGGTAACTGTGTATCGTTCGGGATGACCACCTGGGGCTGCCTTACTCGGAGTGAGGCGCTTCTTCGCATGAAGCAGCTTCTTGAGGCGGTTGATCTCACTCTGCGCATCCTGCCGCATTTCTTCGACCCCTGGGTAGGACTGATCCTCGAGAGAGTCCAGGATGACCTTTTGGATGGTCAACTCCTCCGCCAGCTCCTCCACGGTCATGACACTGGCGCCCGTGTCCGCCATGATGCGGCCCCGCCTGCAGAGGCGAACGAGACAGCCGCAGACAGGGGCGAGCCCAGGGCATTCGTGAGCGGTTGGTCAGCGAGCCCGGGCCAAACAAGGCAAATGGCCGCTCCTCAATGTTGGGAGCACCAATATAGTTGGACGTGCAGCTGCGTCCAATAGCCGGCGAGACGTTTGGTGGTACCCGGAGTGTCTTGTCTTATTGCAGGGTAGCTTTTGTTAACGGAGAAGGTTCTGTTTTTGCTGCTTGTCGGGACTGAAGATTGATATTCCCAAAAGAAAACTGGGCGAAGCGCCGCCGAGAACGTGCAGAGGTGTGTGGAAGGAGAAGGAGCTGGAGCTAGAGCTGCGTGACGCGTTGTGCTGAGTGCTGGATGTGGAGGCCAATAGATGCAGGCAGCCAAAGCGGGCAGGGGTTTAGGGTGCCTGACCCAGTGGGAGGGTGCCGCTAGTGGCGGAAAGGCGATTGCAGGTTCCCTAAAAGTGGTACCTAGGCACCTTAGGTACCTTAATGCAGGTAGGTACGGAGGCACCTTTCAAAAGTTTTGTCCAAGCACTAAGAGCATTGACCCCACTAATCCCTGTGGGTACCTAAGATACAAGTCCTTTAAGCCTATTAGCGGATAGCCCTCTAAAGCTTTAGTGATTAGTAGGTCTCCATAAATTTATTAGTTAGTAAGGATCTGCTATATTATAGCGGTAAGTAAAAATATTTAGGGGCTTAAAAAGCAAAGAAAACTGACTCTAAGTACCGATGTATCCTGGCTCTCCCTTATTGGTTAATAGCTAGATGTGGCTTAGTCTCTCGGACAAAACTTTTGAAAGGTGCCTCCGTACTCCGTGCAGAGATCTGCCGTTTGCTCCTTGTCTAAAACAGCACAATGCTTCTACCCGCCACATCCCAGTGATGGCGCCCATACATGGCTCAACAAAAGACTCGTCACACGCAGGCAGTGAATCACGTCTCGCAGCCTCCTTGGAGCCTATCTGGCTGCGCCTTATCAACTCCACCACCACAACATACGGACAGTCTTACAGGTCAAGCAGCAGCCTCAACGAGGCAGGCTGGGAAAGTGTAATATCATCATATGATGGCATTTCTGCCTGCAATGACACGTCGTTTCATTCCAATGATCGACCGAGCACAAGAAAAATCAATTCATCGGAGCAAGTGAGGTATATTGTTGAACTCAAGCCTACCTTGCCCCCGCGCAAGGCATCCAAACGCCGTCTGGAAACAAGTATCGCTATCCGTCCGCCCAGAAGCGTTAAAATCAAACCCAGAAAAACTAAGATATACAGGTCTCTCTAGTCGGGCCAGTCAATATACGTATCGCTCTCAATCTGAGTCTTCGCCAGTGATCTTGTGCCAAACGTGCTCCACCTTGTGAGTGAACCAGTCCCAGAAGCTCTCGTCTTCATCATCGTCGTCGTCGCTGTCGCTGTCGCTGTCATCCGCATCGTCGTCGCCCTCTTTGGATGATGGGGCTGCCGATTTGGAAGGCTTTGCTGGTTTCTTGGACTTCTGAGACATTGTGGGCTCAGCTGGCTGCGTGGGAGCCACCGGCACCGCCGGTCGGTCAGGCTGGGTGGGCTTCTCTGGGAGCGCTGGCCGCTCAGGCTGTGAAGGCTTCTCAGGGACGGTTGGGCGCGCTGGCTCCTTGGGCTGGGACGGTGTCTCGACCGAAGGTTCGGGATCTGCCGGCTCCTCGGGCGTATCCTCTGGCTTGTGGACGCCGATAGGCTTCAGTGGTAGCCGTAGTGTCCCGTTGTTGGGCTTGGGCTCGATGCCGACAGAGTCCTCAATGTTCTCTGTTTGAGCGGCGTTAGCAATGGAATCCACACTCCCCGCCTCCAATTTCTGAACTTACGGAACACATCAATCTGGCTGTTTGCCGGATGGGGGAATGCAGGGCCACGAGCGATGAAGATGGCCCGCATCAGCGGGTGCTCATGGTCGTACCCGTGGAGGCCTCGGGGGTCCGTCTACTAACCAAACCAGCTTCCACCATATGATGTTCGGTCGCGGTGCGCTGTGTCATCGGGGGGTCATCGGGGGCTCATCGTCGGTGGCGGGCTTTGCTCCTCGCGCCGCGCACTCGACGTATGTGCGGGTGGTTCGGGCTTTCTGTGGTCTCTCCCTTAACAGATCCGACAACCTCCTGCTCCCGTCAGTAACAACTTCCATTACGACCAGACAGAGCACTTAGGCTTCTCCTGCGCCCTCGGGCCGCCGTCGCTTCAACCCCCTTGGGCCACCTCACCCATCGACCACCTAGAGCCAGACTGGTTTAAGGGTGCCCTGTCTCGTTGCGGGTGGTTTTCTTATCCCAGTATCCCTCTTGCGGCTTGTTCGCTTCGCGGATGATGTGCGGGTGAGCGGTCAACTTGAGCGATTTTCGTGGTTGTGAAGCGACGTGACACCATCGCGTGCCCTTCGACCACGACCTCGCCCAGACCAACTCTCCAAACGCATCGCAACTACTGACACCGGAGACCACAGAGAAGGTCGGCTGCTTTCGTCCTACTGCTCTTTCAAGCACCCATCCAACGTTCTCGCTGGGGCACGAGAGGCATCTGTCGCTAAACTCCTCTTGGAAATGGTCTGAGCTCGCTGAGGTAAGCGATTTACCTCAGCTCCTCAGGCCCTCTGCCTCGGGCGCCAAG
>JAVIXY010000515.1:0-11168 GCA_033030565.1 Fusarium nematophilum | reverse complement strand
TAATAAATTACTAATTATCTACAGGCCAGCTTAATACCCCTATTCTGGGAGAGGAGGAAAGCTTTAAACTAATTCAGCCGAGCTTCCAGACGCCGCAGGGCAACCAAGTCCCTGTTATCCACCTGACGTGGCAAAAAGTGACCCCTCTGACCCCTGCTGTTGTGTGGGGCGAGCTAACATACTTTACCCATCATACCGTAGTAGTTGGGCCCCACAGGGCAGACCAACGGGTACTATCTATTCTGAGACTGTTCAATTACAGTGCTACTCTGAGCGATCCAGACTCAACTTCTCTTGCAAATCATCACTAACCGGTTCTCCTTGATCATCGTAGTGGTTGTTATATAAACGGGTGATATTCGGTAGGTTGGTCGGAAAAGTGGCTATTTTACTGAATCTTACTTCCCCAACCCCTCTCTTCCCATACTGCTCCCCTCGAAAGGATTTAATTCAAGTTAAGTTCTAGAGGTCGACGCTATATATGAACTCTATCACCGTCATGCTGCAATGGCGTAGTTTCCAGCCATCGCAAAAACCGCCCAGTGGTCCACTTCCGGCGTCAACCGCAACATATCAGCTACATCTCGAGCTATCTTAATGCTATATTCTGCTATGTACGCTATAGACCGGAGAATTTAATCCCGCATGTGACGGTCTATCGTGAGGAGGGCAGATATATAAAGGGGGGTTAGCGTCCTGTAGTATTATAGTATCTGCAACGGCGATAATGGCACTATGTTCTCGGCCCGAGCTCCTTGAAGCATAAACTGAGGCACGGAAGCGCAGATATTCCGTATTAATTCGATAATCATCTTGGACGTCGGGCTATCCAGATTGGATAGTTCGTCTGGGTCTAGGTTCCGTATGATGGCAATCATCTCCAGACGCATCATTCGATTAGCGTTCGAAACTTGGGTCGCGTAGTGGCTCGGATAAATGTCGTAGTAGCGCCCAAAGACAACCGGATCAGGGGCATCCGTGGACACGCGGCGGGGCCGCCAGGAGCGTGATATCTTGTTCTGCACAAAGGCGAGTTGGTCGTCTAGCTCCTGCGCCCTCCGGAGGATGTCAATAGATCCCGATGTACCGCTCCGCATGTCAGCACGAAGGTCGACGATACCCACGACCACGCTGGTTACCGCCCACCTTGCGTTCCATACATAACTGTTCAAGTCTTTGCGGAGTGCACGTAGGGTCTCAGGGACGGGTACACCGGCGACCCCGCAGCTGAGGGTCAGCGCCATAGCAATACGACTGGCGAGCTGGCAGGTGGTCGGGTTCGAGAAGTCTATGCCCGGGCGAGACCGGACCATAGACAGAGCTCCCCGGGCATAGCTCAGCCACGAGTTGGGGGACTCGGGAGGGGCCTCAGAACGACGGATGGTCATTTTCTCGTAGAGGTCGAGGAGAAGCACCGACTGGAGGGTATCGTCGCGGGTCGATTGCTCCGAGGAGCGTATCGCCATTCCCAGACTCTGGATGGCGGCCAAGTACCGCCGGTTGGCCAAAGGCATCAAGTCTGGGCGGCTGAGGTGGAAGGCCATAAAGGCCAGGCTGGCAGCGTCGACGCTGGCAGACAAATGTCCAGAGGCCGGGGCCTCGGTCAGGAGAGGTGCTAGGGCGTTGAAGCTGCAGGAGAGTCGGTCGACATAGAGGGACAGGAAGACGTTCCGAGACCGCACATCCCATGTGAGTTGTAGAGCGGCGGCCGGTTGCGGAAGGGTGGAAGCCTGCCGGGCCAGTGCTTTCTGCGTCGTGGCACGTGTCTCGTCACGGAAGGCCAACTCGTTGGCTTTCGGGGTTCGCGCTCCGTTGCTGCTCGCCGCGCTCGCCGTGGCCTGTGATCCATCGATCGCGTTGCCACGGTCATTGTCACCTGCTGCCATTTGCTCTGCGCCAGCATTCTTTGACGTTCCGGTCTTGCTTGCGGCTGCCTGCACATTTTTCTGGGCTTTCGCGGTCGATTTCGCGGCTCTCGTCGCACGACGCGCCTCGGCCTCCGAACCCCCGCCCGTGACGAGGATCTCCTCGACGGTCGCGTCCATCTCGCGATGCAGCACTCACGGCAGTGCCGGCCCCTTCTTTCGCGTGTAGAGAGTGTAAAGAGTGTGGCGGCGACTGATACACTGGCGCCTGGGCGCCATTTTAAAAGGGAATTGATATACGGGCATGACCGTAGCCCGTGGTCAAAACCGACATCTGCCTAATATGGTTAAGATCAATCAATCACCTAAGCTGAACTGGCGGGCCTGGATTTGGTCTCTGAATTATAGTAGGAGTTGAAGAGAACTAATAGTAGGAATAACGTTGTGAAAATGGCCCTCCCCGGCCTTCGTACGGTTGAGCTTTCTAGAGGGAAAGTCTCAGAGGCAGGGCTTCCTCCGAGACGATCTTCCTGTATCATCACTGATGGTTAGACCCGAAGATGCCGCAAAGACTTGACTGTCGCTTGTAGTGGCAAGCACATATTTTTCCCTAGAAGAAAGCAGACGGCTGCTCAACTCGATGATCCGATATCCAGCCGTCGGTACCTCATCTTTAGTGCTCTTCCATTTTGACTACTTGACAACAGTCTCGTCCAAGGGAACAGTCTCATACAACATGCTTACTCAATTCCGCACTACCCTGCATTTGTGAATTCGGGACTTCCCTACTTGGTTTAATTTGCGAACTCCCTCTAGGTGGGTATATCAGCGTCATGAGCGCTGAAGGCAAAGCTACAGTCCTAGTTTCGCCAGTTAGTGTTTGATAAGTCAAAGGTGGAGAGAACAGAAGGACATGCAGTGTCTGGAATAACATAAAGAGAACCTCCATATTGGCCGCAGAGTTATTCCAGCCGCTTGCGGCTAATACAAGCTGGTAAATTGCCTTAACAGCATAGCACGAGTAACAAAACACTGTAATCTATAAGTTTCATGCAGGATGAGGCAGGATGGGGCATTTAATACCAAAGATCCCCAATTCTACCCTCTCAGTCCTCCACTTAAGCCGGCCTTCTCTCTGGTCAGACGACAAGGTCGTCGTCCGCGAGAATGCAATCATAAACAGCATGACGCAGAGTAGCAAAGCAAGTTGCAAGCTTTGGCCAGCGATATATAAACCGAGTTCCGGCCACGGGCGCTGTCCCTTGTCGGCGCCTAAGTAGCCTCCAGCTGCTATAGACATGACGTCAGTATTCGTTATGTTGAACACTATCGAGACTGTACTTTGAAGTCCGCAAATTATCAATTCGCCCATGGCTAAGATGACAGTAATGATTGCAAGCCGAAGACCGAAGATCTTGTCCATGTACCTGGATACCCTATATTTACGAGGCGGTTAGTCGGGCGCCTTTACCAAAGGGCTTGCCAGCAGAAAACACAGTCACGCACATAGACGAAGATGCAAGATAGATGCCCAGTAGAATCGCCGATGATCCGACTAGCTGACTCAACAGCCACGTGATAAAGGTCCCCTGCCCGTAGGGATTGTTGCCAAAACTCCTTTCAAAGAAGGCGAAAACGAAAACTATACCATTAATGGTTATTAACCATCCAAGCGTTACGAACCATCACCACCGTTATGTCGACAAGGCCGAGTTGTAAGATCTGTGAGGAAACAATCCACTTACGAAAATGGCCAGCGAGCATTAAGAACGTGACCGCAACCTTCCGATGTCTCCAGCCTTGGATAAGATGCGCAAAGAAGAGGAGGCCGAAGATGGCCAAGAATGCTTCTGCCGTGGCTGTATTTGGCTCGTATCCAAAGGATGACAGCGACGCGTCGCATGTTGCGAATGTGCATTCTTGACTAGATACCATTGAGTGGGATTGAAATGTCTACTGCTTTAAGGACCAACGAGAATAGCAAACAGAACTCTCACAGGACAATATATTAAGGTCAGCTGAAGCTTATAAGTTGTGTCAAACAATCATTCAGTGCGAGAAGTTCGGGGCTCTTATTCTTTCTCTCGCGCTTGAACTAAATATCAACAAGCCACTCCGTCGGGTAAGCAACCTTGCCGAACACGGTCCAATTCACAGTGTTGTCTCGGCCACCACCTATGCATGGTTGTGTGCAATAGGCTTAGTAAACCGAGGGGAACGGAGGGTATTTATGCCGAAGTACGGATATCAAGGTGCGGTAACAGCCATATTCCCACTTTGCTTACTGCGGCGTTGCAAGGACCCAAATCTGGGTTCCGGTGAGGCTGCCCCAGATATAGGGCTGTTATAGCAAGAGGTAACGTACATGATAAGCATGCCACGCACACAAGCGAGCGACGCACTTAAGTCATTTTTGGCTGGGTATGGCGGGGAAAAAGTACAGCCTTAACAATTTTCAGGTTACTGTTTTAGCCCGCAACCATGATGAACGGCTGGATTGCCCACCCTTCCGCATTGATAGCCCGTAACCCATTCCCGTTTTCCAGGTTGGACTGATTTCGGTTTTCCACGCCTTTCTGCGGCTGTAACGACCATTCCGCTTGCAATCATGTCCATCATAAAGCCGGTCTCATCAAAGTTATAGATATCAGCGAGGGTGACACCGTATTTCGCGATTGTGTTCGCTACGAGCGTAAACCAATTGCGAATAATTGTCGGATCTTCGCATTTAAACGAGCCGCCGAATCGATCCAACGTTTGCCAACAAGTGGTTAAGTTGGTGAGAGGTTGCAAGGGGGTAGTCTCTACCTAGCACCCCCGTGGACAAGCATAGAGGTATGTATCCGAATTATTCGGCGCCGTCGCTTCACTCACCGATATGGCTAATCATACAGGTGACATGCATCGGCTCTACGACTTTCTATCATGGAAAGGGGCAAGTGTGCTGGCACAGCTTAGGTGCAGAATGGCTCAACGAAACCGTCATCTGTATTAGATTAAGGCTTCACCGACTGATGATTATCTCTGTGGACGGTCGGAGAGGAAAGTCTCGTGCTCTAGAGGTAGTGTCGGCAGGAGGGTGGAATTCATGTTGAGTGAGCTGGATGGTTAGAAAGAAACCAGAATGAGATGGTACGGTGAGGGCAGACCAGAGAGGCGCATATTTTGCTTTCATCCGGAAGACGGGGCGTGAGGTTGCCTCTGTAACCAAACGAAATGGCAACAGAGTGAAGGTCTTTACGTGTTGGGAAGAGCAGAGATAGCCGAAAGAGACCTTAAAGAACTAGCTAGGAAGTAGAGGCAATAAACCCGGTTCTTTTATACTCTGGTTCTTGAACTAAAGGGCTCGCGATAAACCATAATTGCTGCATAACTAGTTCTATCTTCTGAATATACTACTTCAACTATCAAAGCCTAGAGTGCATCAGGTTTCTACGTACGCCCCTATAAATAATTTGCAAATATTCTACAGGGTCGATAGTTGCCATCGGCTCGTTTGATCGGAAGTCGTGCGTGTGATTAGTATAAGGCGTGAAGACGACGTTCATCCCTAAATATCCCTTCATATGTCTCACACAAATAGATCATTTATGTCAAGGAATGGCGGGGACAAATAGATGAATATAATTTGCAGCATAGGAGGTCGAACTTGCAGGATCTGATTACGAACATTGAAGGCTTCTAGCAGGGTTCCAGGAGACGGTTCGTACATGGATTGGATACTGAGCTGCGATGAAGCCCGAGCCTCCTAGATCTGGGTACAGTTACCATCAGTTACGGGATTTCCGCAGAAACATGAATATCGCACCGATAGAATGCCTACCTGTAACAAGGGTTCTTGCCATGTTGAAGAATGGGGGAAATATCAACCATGAGACAACAGCAGTGTCAGGACTCGACGTGGTGATTCAGGCAAACAACTCGGCAATGGGCTTCTCCATTGAAATAATGCCACCGTGTTGAAGTCCAGAAGACCCACACGAGACGTTATGAGTCAGGTTCTATCTCATACCGTGTCGTCGTATCTCCCCCCGCCCTGGATGAATTTTTTTTTCCTCCTCACGCAACAGCAAGGGGCCTACTTGCATAAATAGTTTCAGCACTATCATTTGTTAGCGCCACGGCCGTTGGTCAACCTGGCCCGCAGCAGCCTGATTCTTGTGTCCGCCTTGACAAGGGATCTGCCAAGTCCCACGTATGCCGCAACGCTGTAAGCCGCCTGAGTAGCTGCAGGCTACATGAACAAACCCCGAACGTTCTGGCCATGTATCAACGCGATTCGGTGGAAGTTGCCAGATGCCTAATGCGTAAGGTGTGGAGACCGGAAGGCTAACCGCTTTCGGGACATGAAGTCTACAACGAAACTTCAGCCTTTAATCAGCTTAGGAGAACTTGGAGTGCTGGTGGATTCCAGAAAGTATCTAACGGGCCGAACGGGGACAAAATCTGACTTACCCTGGCCGGAACACCAAGCTCATAGACCAGAGGCGAGTCGCTGATAAGCGATTGATATCTCTCATATCGCAAAGTTAGTATATAGTAAGTTCATTTCGAAAGATTTATTAGCGGGAACCTCGTGATTTAGATACTCTTGCGTCATTTATATGTGGTTTCGTTCTATCATCCCGCTGTTATCGATTACTCGTGAAGTCTAGGACACACTTGATCCACCTTGGACACGGCTATCTCCTTGACAGTGCTAAGGCTCCAGTGCAGTCACTCACAGGGATCATACCCATTCAGGGTAAGACGACTGACGGATACCTCTTTCAGCACTGATTTTCGCCCGAGGGCGAGTTTCTCAACCATAAAATCCTAACTAAGATAAGCATAATAGCGGCTAATTAACCTACTAGTTATTATAGATATAACAGTGGGTCAATTGACCTGCTGGAGCCTTAGCAATATCAAGGAGATGGGCCTTCAGGGAGCTCTATTAGCACGAGCTTTCTGATAAATTAGTAAGCATCACAGAGCCACTAATGTAACCCGCTGACTAGTATAAAGTTAAAAATCATAACGTGCATGATAAACGAGCGGCGCAGACAAGCGAGCGGCGCACCTATTAGAATTAGTTATTACCAACCTTATTATAACGTACGCAAATAAGGCGAAAGAGAACCCGGAACGCTAACTTGGTCAGGCTAGCAGCGATATTGAATGTAAGGATCAGGGCCTTTGCCCATATTATATTAACGATTCGAAAGCTTGAATTGAGTGATTAGGTATTATCTACGAAATAATGATCCCAGGAAAGTATATTTCAAAATCTCGGCCCTTACCAGGCGCGTCTTCATAACAACCTATTTTAAACCTTCTAGCACCAAAGAGCTCAGGTCAAGGCTATTGGGAAATGTGGAATATCCTGCAGAGGTTGAAGGTCCTTATGGGACCAGCTAATTTGAAAAGCTCTCGCCGATAACCTCGTGAAGGCCGCATCAGGCTGTTACCGCCCTAATTGTACAGCCACGGGCACTACCCTAGTTCAACCTGGCGTATAATAATTGGCGGTCCATTCCTTTCCTATTGCTACAAACAGGATCTTCTAAGTCTCTTTCGCCGTATCCATAGCATTCGCAGTAGCCTCATCCAATTTATCCTCTGGCAGGCCCAGCAGCTGGTTATCTGACTCAAAGTCAGCGTCGCCAGTGGCATAGAACACTCTGGAGAACATGATTTTATAGAAGCCCATCGGATTGCCTTCAGCCAGTTCCTTCCCACCCTCCTCATACCGAGCCTTGGCTGGTTAGTACTTGATCTCCCAGTCAGCATCAACAGTCCCAGTTACTCTCTCCACGCTGTCGAGTATGTCCCGCTGGCTGACGTTGAAGCTGGAGATGAAGGCAGGTCGATCGCGGAAGCGAGAGAGAGCCACAGATTTATCGCTCTCGTCGTCTGGGAATTTCTTCAAGCTCAACAAGGCAGCCACAGCGCGGCCACATTGAGCCCATGTTGATGTGGGGATGGCCTTTGTACCATCATCAAACATGGTGACCTTGCGATTCTTGAGGTCGAATCCAAACATGTTCTCCGTAGTCGTCAGACCATACTCATACCAGAACCCGACAATCAGGGCGATACAATTTAGACCGAGCTGTTTCACTTCGACAATGTTGTCATAGGCGTACTGTGTCACTGGAATATCGCGCCGGATGCTCTCGCTGTCGTAGAAGTTGAGACCGTAAGCATTAGGCATGATATACGGCACACCCGCCTTGGCAGCTGCCTTGACAAGTCTGCCATGCGCATCTGGGGCAGCGGTCGCAGAGAGTGTAATGATGAGAAAATCTTGACCCGACAAGGCAGAAACGAGCGTCGGTTCATCGTTGTAATCAACGACAGCAGTTTTGACGCCTAGTGGCAAGATACTACTACTGCCAGTTCGAGTGATGGCTGTGACCTCGTGTTGCCCTGTCTTGAGGATGTGTTCAGTCAGGGCTTTGCCGATTCGCCCACTTGCCTTCGAAAAGTCAACGCTGCATAAGACAAATGGGAAATAGGGGCACTGACACCAATAACGGCCACCTTCCGGATGTAGTTGACAAACCCGTCGGGCTAATCCTTGGCATATTAGTCTTTTATGGTTAGAAAGAGATAGTAAGGTCAAAGAAATTCAAAGAAAATAATTAGTAGCGGGCGACTCCGGCTGAGACTATGGGGAGCGAGGTAAAACTTAGTGATATTACGAACGATGTCCTTCTAGGATTGGAGACACGCATGATATATATAGCTCTTAACTCCGCACTGAGTCCCTTAAAAACTACCATCCTAGCCCCACTGACTTTAGTCTATTCATAGACGAGGCGCAAACTCAAATAATTTAAAAAACTCAAGGACGTAACGTCGGGGAGCCGTCCTGAAGTCTAGATTATTATTTTCAGCCTAGTAACTCGCGTGTCTAGGAAGTAGGGGATGGGAAGCCACTAGAGACTATACGGACATAACGAGATTGAGTGAAGATTGGCGGACTTAGCGTGCTAACCCCGCCGGGATGGTTAATGCCACCAGAAACCCAATCCAGTCTTAGCTTTCCTATCACTAGATCGCTTTCCTTTTTCGATATAAGGCCCCTATTATTTTATATACCCCTCAAACATAGGGGCCCGGACATAACGGGCAGATTAATCCGTACACTACATTATCGCCTATTGAATATTATGCCAAGTCTATCTTACGACGGCGATCCCGCAGTGCTCGTCTAAGCGTGGCAATCAATTAGTATACTTCTGGGATAAGCTTTAAGCTTAAGCCCATTGCCTTAAGGAACGAAAGGCTCTTAGAGGACGGGCACGCAGGGGAAAAAAAGGGGGCTCAGCCAAAAAACCCCAACAGTCCCGGATTTTAGCGTCACTTTAACCGGCCGCAAATTTTATTTAAACCCACCGCTTCTCACGTCCATAGTCGCTCTCCACCAACTTTCATCTACAATCTTCACCCAAAGCTCACACGTTCTAACTTACTGCATTTTAATACGCATTAGAAATCTAGATATTATAGCTAACGACGTTACCTTTTAAAACCGAGGTGTGCGGATCGCCGCGCTTCTTTATCTTCTGGATGACTTCCAGGAAGGTCAGAAATACCCCGCACTCGTGGGGGTTTATCCCGCGGGCGGCGTTAAGGAGCAGACTATCGGCCTTTATGCGCAGCAGCTCGCCGCGCATGGTTTTGTGGTCCTCGTCTATAACTCCTCCTATCAAGGCGGGAGCGGAGGAGAGCCACGTCTCCTGGAGGATCCGACGACGAGGGTGGAAGACGCCCGTTGCGCGGCGGATTTTCTGACCACTTAGTCCTTCGTCGATACCGAACGCATGGGTGTCTTCGGTGTGTGTGCCGGTGGCGGGTATGCGCTCGCCGTGGCCCAGACCGAACGCCGGTTCAAGGCCGTCGCCGGCGTCAGCGCGACACCGATGGGCGAAGCGGCCAGAAGGTTCTTTGGAAACTCCATCCCTCCTATCGAGCAGATCAAGTCGCTCGAGGCAGCTGCGGCGCAGAGAACGGCGGAAGCCAATGGCGCGGCCCTGATCTATATTCCTTTCGTTCCCGAAAGGCTGGAAGATATCGACGATAAGACGCCCACCATGCTTCGAGAGGGCTATGACTATTATAGGACGCCGCGCAGCCAGCACCCCAATTCCAAGGGTCGCTTCCTGATGACCAGTATGGATAAGATGCTGGCCTTTTTGACCTTTCCCCTGATTCCGACCCTTTTAATATAGCCCCTGCTTCTAATTGCTGGCAGCGAGGCGGATACGAAGATCTATAGCGACGAAGCCTATGCTCTATCTGAGGGGCCGAAGGAATTATTTATCATTAAAGGCGCGACGCACATCGCGCTCTACGACAAGCCTGAATATATAGGTCAGGCCGTCGAGAAGCTCGCCTCGTTCTTCGGCTAACTCTGAACTACGGCTCCGAGACGAGTCAGGCGTACGCGTGAGGTCGGAACGGGCGGGACGCGCTTCAAAGCCGGCGACATGATTGGCGGAGGCTATATATATGGTCGACTCATGTCAGCACTGCAAGCCATGCTTGAAAGTTTGGGAGCAGGACTGCGTAGAGGGCCCGACCTTTGATTGCTATTAAAAGTGTGTCGGATGTATTATACAAGTGCGGCCATGAATCGCCAATTGATTGCATCTACCAAAAGGATTTCATTGTTCCCTGTAGCCATTCAGGGAGGCCCCTCCAATTGCACCGGCAAAACCTCGGTATGAGACCATCAAACCTAGACCGACCGGGCTGCGAACCCAGACAGACCAAGACCGACCGACCGGGAGCCACCAACCCAGACCACCAGACCGAAGGGGCCGGTCTAGGTCGGTCGGTTTGTTAGCCACACCGATACCGGTAGAAAGCACCATCTTGTATGATCGGACTAAATTTGTATGGATGTATAAATGACACCATGGATCATTCTTCACTTTACGTGACTTTCGTGCAGGTAAAATAGCATTTTCCTTCAGCAACTTGACAATAGCAGAGGTCGGCATGGTCTGATCGATCGCGACGTAACGGGTGGTGCGCCCTCGTTGATGAACGTCTCAATCCTTCTTTAACCAGCAGCTCCCCTACAGTCAATACACCAATTAATACCGAGAAGTAGAGATTCAAAAACAGCCCCTGTCATGGCGGTCCGATTGAGGGCCGCTCGAATTTGCTGCGTCTCGGAGGTGTTTCGTTCTTCCAAACCCATCCCGGCACAATAACCCTCTCGTCTCCGCAGTGTGCCTAGTCTCGACAGTCTATCGCTCAAACCCCGCCCAGTACTCCTCGAGCCCACTCTGGAGAAAGGGGATGGGT
>JAVIXY010000514.1:0-11177 GCA_033030565.1 Fusarium nematophilum | reverse complement strand
CGCGTCCAATTGATAAGAAATAAGAATTCCAGCGCGTGGACTGACTTTGGATAAGCTGCAGCAAACTCCGTCAGGACTGAAACCGGAAGTGTAGGACGCCGCGACTAGACCCCTCATGACCACTAAATTAGGCTTAGCTCTTACCTTATCAGGTTAGACCATTGGAGCTCCAGGAGCTGGTTGCCAATCAATCCAATCCAGTCCAAATCTTCGAGAAACCCAAATCCAGTCCAGTCATTTTCCGACAAATCCAGTCCAATCCAAATTGCCTCCAATCCAATAACATCACTGCGCCCATCTACTCGGCCGTCGTCAAGTGTGCGCGGATGCTCGTGGTATATCAGTCATATCTGGAGTCCGAAGAGGAGATTGCCGGGCTGATGGCACGGCTACGGGCACAGCCCGTTACACTTAGCTGCAATAGAAGAATTAAATTCTATATCGCGACAGCAACCACCTTACCACCTTCTACATAAGTTCCATTAACTGGAGCAGCCTGACCTCCTGCTGTTGTGACATAGAGGATGTTGCGGTCTTTCCGTGTACGTCCAAAGGCAGCCGAAGTTGCTCCAGGGATTACAGTTGAATTCAGTCCTCCTATAACCAACTCCTTCTTCCCATCCAGGTAAACTCTTTCCAACGAGTTTTTTCCATTCTCCGTAACATATGCAACACCCTTTTCAGAGATAACAAAATCGTCCCCGGGAACTTCGGTAGCAATGATTTCGTACTGACCAATCGCCTTCCCTGTGGATAAATCAATCTCGACTCTGCAGAACAGCCCTCTAGGAGCATTGACATAGTAGAGATAGTTCCCTAGGATTCGGATTCCATTGATGCCCAGAATGAGAGGTACCCCTTGGAGCGGTTTCATTGTCTCATCCTCCAGCACAATCTCATAGTCCGTAGTCGCTATATCCACGCGCCAAACCACACCCCTGGCTGAATCCGAGACCAAGACGCTATCAGTCCGGTGATTCAACGTGGTTATGCCATTCAAAAAATTTGCTTCTGGAATCCGTTCGATCTCTGAGATTTTCTCGCATTTCCCCCCTCGATTGAAGTCGATCCTCCATATGGAGTATGACTTTGGGTCCGACATTCTTCGACTAACCGAGAAGTTTCCGGCAATGACGATGAAGACGTCAGGCGCCATCTCTGTTATCCCTAACAAACTCAGAGCGTTTGCTTGCTGGAAATTCTCGACTAGTTTAACCCTGCTGTGGAGAGGATCGATCTGGTACAACTCCGGCCGGTCGATTAAGGTCACAAGCAGATCTCCATTGCGTCGAACCGCTATGTTCTCAACCCAGGTTCCGTTGGAAAATTGAAACACCGTACGGGCTTGATTTTGGGAAGGGATTTTTGTAACTGTCCTTGCCGAAACAATTGCTTGACAGAGACATAGAATGAGACCAATGAGGAGGGTTTTGGTAGGTGACATACCGGTATTGTATTGGCCTCAAGGAATTCAATAATGGCTTGATGAAATATTATTAACCTACCCACTTGGCTTTATACTACCAATGTCAGAATAATCAGTAAAAGCAATTTGTCAGCGCTATAGAAATGACATAATTTCGGCCGGCATCATTACAAAGCAAACTTAAGGACAGATACCGGTACTCCACACGACTGAGCGCCGACTAGTCGGCCTTATGATTAAATATGCCGATTACGTTAGTACAAGACATTATCAACTATAACCCAGAAATTGCAGGTACAAACCTTTGCTTTAACTGTCTTACACTGTAAAGAGCTATCCCTTTAACCGTGGTAAGACTACGCCTAGGCTTGGCGCCCCAAACCCCCCTTGCCGGGCCGCGGTACAAGGGAGTGACCCAGAGCGCGTTCAGAAACAACACCACCTAATTCCTCGTACAACGCGTTCTTTGTATCCCCATGGATTCCCAACTGCCTCCTAGCCAAGCAGTCAACATGTATGACGACAATCGCTTCATACGCGTTGACTATCACAGCCGCCGTGAACGCCCTGAGGATAATACGTGCCGGCCAATTGAAAAGCCGGACCCGGAACGCGGTTACCACTTCGAGCCGATGGACCTTCCAAACCGGGCCCCTGTGATAGCAGCTTTGCCCCAGCAGCCGCTGTTGCTTTTCCAGGCCTTCATACCTATTTCCCTAGTAGAAAGCTGGTTCAGCTACACCAACAGTTAGGTCAGTCACCTATTGCAGCAGCACGAAGCCGCCAGCCCCAGATTAAAGCCGCGGTCTCGGCTTTCAAACTGGAAGCCGACCTCCGTTGCCCAAATCTACACATGGCTCGCGATCGTGATTTATATGCAAATGCATATAGAACCGAAGATTAAGGATTATTGGAAGGTTTCTAACGTCGGGGCCTACCCCCCATATCACCCAGTGACTAAACTTCTTCCTCTACAACACCATGCTTTGCGATTGTATTCCTTACAGGGGTAAACCAGCCACAAATAACCTCTAGATCTTCACATTAAGCTCTCTTATAGTCATACCTACAAAAAAAACCGCGTCCGCAGTTATAGTTATTGCTTTACGAAGTTTGAAGCCTAACGCTTCCCGACTAGAGGCGCGTCGCGGTCGGCAAGCAGTCGATTGGCCATTTCTTCCACACCACTAATCCGGGGAGGAAATGATCAGGCATCCAGATCGAGAATATAGTCAACTAAGGTCTGCTCTTCAAGCGGCGTCAAATTCCGTGAGTTCGGCATAGTGTCGCGTCGTGATGAGATGCCTTTCAATCGACGATCCAATGTTCTAGAACAGACCGAGTAGACCTTAGCTGCAGCCCGAGCACTAAGTTCTGGGTTGTTTCTGAGAGCTTGAAGGGCAAGCTGAACGTGAGCTTCATTACTAGTTGGCGCCATTGTTTGTTGTGGAAGGAAAATGGCCGATTGTGTTGTCGCGTCGCGGTTGGCGTTTTGTGCGACACTCGCTTGTCTGCTACAGTCGCTTATCAACCACGTTACCTAACAACGAATTTTAGTCCTAGCCAGATCTATCACATCGTCCTTCGAATGAGCTCTAATGGGAATTGAAAAAGTTCTGGCCGTACTCAAGACCCTCGAGTCGGGCTAGTATTCAGTACGAGATGTAAAGAATATAGCTCGTCGCCTGTCTAAGTGACTCGCTCGTACTGGGCTCGCGTACAGTGTTATAGTTACGAATTAATAAGCTAATTACGATTTGAGATCGGATATTACTGTATTAATAGAATCCGACTCTTCCATTTAACTAAAACAGCTCGTTCTGATGGATAGAATCTAAAGTTTTCTGTTAAAAGAGGCTGCTGTGTTGCGAATGTAGTCTATAGCTTCTCTTCTGTAGTCATCCGCCTCCAATTTTGCACCTGCTGTTGCATTGAAAACTATATTTCTTGGATTCTGCTTCTCGTATTCCGGCCATTGAACTTTAAAATGTCGAACTAAGAAATTTTCAGCAAATGTGTAATCAGAACGATCGATGCATAATACAAACCTCGATGGTTGTTTGGTGTTCCTGAGTTTGTGAAACTGATCCACATCCGACTCATCAGCTCACTCATATCCAAATACTTAGCACGAATTCGCGGATCGGTTATGCTGAATGGGTTGATGTCGTAACCCTTGCCTTCTGTGTTTCCAAACACAAAAGCGACTTCCTGGAAGTGAGCAGCACCCAGGGTCTCCGGGTCAACGCCAGCGGGCACGGTGTCAAAGCGGTAGCTGTAAGCAGGCAACCCTTTGGCAGCCCACGCTTCGGCCGTGATGCGTCGACCAGCCGTGAAAAGTAGGTCACCTAGAAGCGTGGAGATCTTGCCATAGAGGGGTCCGTAAGGATGTTTCGGGTTGGCAAGAACAGTGCCGAGTGCCGACTCGATGTCATCCTCCATGGCCGCGGAATAGAACTCGTCGAGTCGTTGAATCGTCTCGTTCAACTCTTTGGTAGGTCCGAAATATGATCGGAGTGTAGCGGAAAAGTCCCTGGGCTCGCTCGCGCTAATATTTGAAAAGAGGGGCATGAAAGGCGTGCCTTCGTTGGTATTCGACCCTATCAGGAGGGGGACAGGTACAAATGCTCCTTTCGCAAGCGCAACCGAGGGCAGGTCCAAGAACAAATCCTGGTCAGTAATTGGGTTCCAAAGGACTCCCATAGACGCCTGCTTCAGAGCTTCAGCCGGAATCTGTCGCAGACAGGAGATACTGTCTGTCGAATTCAGACAATCCACTTCTTTAATAAGGGCGTCCAACTGTGCGTCCTGAACCACCTCGGACATCTGAGGGATGTAATTCAGAGGTCCACCACTCTGGGCGATCGCACCGTTAAACAACCTGTCATTGCGGCCATTGTTTACAATGAGATGCAACCCAACAGAACCGGCACCCGCTGATTCGCCTGCGATAGTGACGCGAGTTGGATCACCGCCAAATGCCTTGATGTTTTCTTGAATCCATCGTAGGGCCAAACGCTGGTCGTGAATACCAAGGTTCGCGGTCCCTGCTTCTCTAAACGGTCTTCCGGAGGCGAAGCCAAAGATGCCGACACGGTAATTGAAGCTCACCCCAATAATGGGACGTCCGATTTCGAAAGATTTCTTAACAAGATTTGACATGTCGTAGCGAGTATCTCCACTGCCGCCCTCTTGGAAGCCGCCTCCGTAAAGCCAGACTAGGACTGGTAGAGGACCCTTCGCCGATGATGATGGCTGGTGTTTTGAAGCGGGCGCAGTAATAGGCCGCACTACATTAATAGTGAGACAGTCTTCGCTTTGGTGATAGCTGTTGGACTCCTGACTGAAGCCGACGAGACGAAGAGCGTTGCCGAGACAAAACGGCCCATAGTCGGTCGCATTTCTCGGAGACGGCCACCGAGATTCAAGCGGTTCTGGACGTGCAAATCGAAGTTGGCCGACTGGTGGTTGAGCGTAAGGAATTCCTAGAAACGACTCTTGGTAAGATGAATAAATTCGGGTTCCGACTAGAGTTCCATTGTGGATATTGACGGTAGGCAGCGCAGCATCGCCTGCCGAGGACGACAGCACCACCAAAGGCAAACAGCCTAACACAGCGGTTGATATCAGAATAAGATGATGCATTCCGTCCACAGCAACATAAAAATGGAAGTATCCAACCTTACTCCTTGCTATACCACGGTCTACGGAAGACCTTCCATAGCCTTTTAAACCTCAACCCGCGCCAATATTTGTTGAGATGACGTACAGGAGTCTCGGTCTACAAACCGGCTGATCCGAGGTTGATAATTCTATGCAATTTGCGAGAGATGATAATTGTNAATGTCAGAGGGGGCTGCATCACTTGCGATGTTGCCCTCTGTAATTCGGAAGCTTGTTGGGACATGTTTCATCATACAAAAATTGGTGTAGTATAGGTACCTGCTCAGTAATGCAAATGATTGGCCCAAAAAAGAGTGGGGTTGTACTGTGACCGTCCTGGACACCTTCTACCGGTCAAGGGGATAAGTGTGAGTAGCAAACAGCCTGAGCGTCCACTACAAGCGGGTCTGGGCTGGGTGCAATGCTAATTAGTCTTGCCCTTCTTAGACAAGCGTGTTTCAGTAACAGAGTCGAAATGAGTCACTAAGCATAAAAGCCTATAACTAGTTAATTTTAAACAAGTGACTGGAAAATGAAGAGCACACATTACAAATCAAAACCGTGTGAACTTGATTAGAAATCCGCAAAGATGAGGCAAATTGCCGTAGCAGCTCGGAACGACAAGTAAAACGATAATATTAAATGGTATAGCCAGTAGTATGGCCTGCGCGAATTCACTCGAGGACGAGAGGATCGAGAGGAAATCCACAGCGTTTACAGAGAGGGCAGGGAACCTCGACTCATTTAGTTTCCACCAAGAAATCGGATCAGTCTCAAACTGAGCACTATCGGTAGGCTCTTCCACGATATACAACTGATGACGAAACAATATTGCGGGGCGGTTACTGGCCCGGTTTTTTAAGCCCAAACTTCATGGCGTGGTGCATTGACTCTAATCTCCGTTGGAGGTTACATCCATGGCAATACATCGTGGTGAAGCGGTAAGGCAGGTCCTGAGTACCCGAAGCGAGCCTAGTCTATTCCATAGATGACTGGTAGTGTTCTCATGTGAACTGTCAGGATCGAAGTTGTAATTGGTACTTCCAACTTGTCTGAGCATAGCCTAAAGGATGATACCGCCCACCCCACCAAGCGCTATGACCTAAGAGCTCCGACTTGCTGACTTAGTCGGAGCCGTAATGAGCTAATCTCGGGCGAGTTATGTAACGGCCAGGCAAAATAGGGGATGCATGGGCTTGAACGGATGGGGGGTTAACTATGGAGCGTTGCTCCGGAGGACTTCTCCTTGACGTCCTCAAAACGAGTGAAGCGCCATATTCGGGTTGCCCGGCTGTTACGGCAGGAATCAATGCTGCGGCATGGTAATACGTATCGGCAAGAAATAAAGTTGTCGTGCTGTGTGAACTGGCGCCCTCCGTTCCTTGCCAGCAAACTGTGACCCAACTTTTGACAAACAGTGACGTCAAATGAAGCGAGTTGCAGCAACTATTATTGGTGGTTCATCACCAAAATCTCGGAGTAGGCGAGTAATAGTTGGTCCTGTCTACGTAAGTAGTGGCGTTTCTGTTGAGTTGTAAGCAAGGAACCACCCCCCAATGTACACCAAAGTTGACAATCGTGACAAACCACATGGAAAGCCCAGTTGCCCGAAGTTGCCTCGGCTGATCACTAATCAAAATGGACCCGAGGATACCGTCGCTTTGTCAGTTGCCCGAAGTTGCCTCGGCTGATCATTAATCAAAATAGAACCGCCGTGGGTGGATACATGCTCGATCCGTCGACGCTGTTTCCGAGCGTCTGGACGGGATATCCAGATGACGAAGGGTTCCAGAGTCCCGACCAAGTTGTATTGTTGAGTTGGTTGATAATTCCTTCCCCATACGCTCTTTTTCCAGTACCAAGACCGTGCTATTCCACATCCCCATCATGTCGGTCCAGGACACCTTTCAGCCACAGCACGAGGACAACCTCGAGCCAGTGGCTGTGGGTGGAGAACTCGACATCGAAAAATGCCAGTCGAGTCCCCGCAATCCCCAAAGTATCATGAGAACCGACGAGCAGAGAGTGCAGGAAGATGAGCAGAGGCCTGAAGACTGGAAATGGGATGATGACTCCCATAACCCGTACAACTGGCCGAAACGGAAGAAGTTCCAGCAACTCCTGATGCTTTCAACCGCTGCTTTCACAGCGTAAGGGTCACCCGTTGTGGCAGCGGCAGAAACGACTTGCTAACAGCCCTAGATCTATTGGAACATCTCTGCCAAGTTCAGGACGTGTGCAATTTCAGGAAGAGTTTGGGGTCACCGCGACCCAGGCTATACTGCCCGTGTCCATGTACGTCTTTGCCTTGGGTCTTGGCCCCGTCGTCGGGGGCCCTTTGTCCGAGACCGTTGGCAGGTATCCTGTTTACCTCATGAGCGCACCACTCGGGGCGCTATTCACTTTGGGCGCTGGCTTCACCCATAATTTCGGAGCACTTTGTTTTCTTCGCTTTTTAGCTGGTGTCGGGTTCTCTCCCAGCCTTGCCATAGCATCGGGGACGATCAATGAGACATTTAGGCCTGTAGAACGCGCCCTGCCTTCCACAATATTCGTGCTGATGCCGTTTCTTGGCCCGGGACTAGGGTACAGTACCCAGGAGACCTCAACTCATGGTCGTGTGCTAACTCGCATTAAGCCCAGTCATAGGTTCTTTCGTCGTCAACAGAAAAGGCTGGCGCTGGACTCAGTGGATCCTGATCTTCTTTGCCATTGTCGCCATCCTCGCCTCGCTGGCCGCGGGCGAAACCTTCCATCCAGTCCTTAAGCGGCGTCGTGCGAAACAGCTCGGCCTCTCTATCCCCAAACAGGAGCCTCTGAAGGCTCGTATTGGCATGTTCCTCACCATCTCACTCTTGCGCCCCCTCCACATGATGGTAACAGAACCAATCGTTCTCTTTGTCTGTTTATACGCCGCTTGCGAGTTTGCTACTCTCTTTACCTTTTTTGCCGCCATCCCTTATATCTTTAAGGTTGTCTATGACTTCAATATCGAGCAGCAAGGGCTAGTCTTTATCTCAATCGCTGTGGGATGCATTCTGGGATCAATGACCGTTGTGCTTTGCAACGCTATCCTATATCTCCCTCAGACAAAAAGGTTTCCGCCGCATAAAGTGCCGCCGGAGTACCGCCTATACCCTGCCATGATCGGTAGCATTGGCTTGCCCTTGGGACTCTTCTGGCTAGCATGGACTGCCAAAAGTGATACTAGCTGGGCCAGTCCTACCGTTGCGATTGCGGCCTTTGCGTGGGGAAACCTCTGCGTCTTTGTCAGTACTATTCAGTATACCTCCGATGTATACCTTGGGTCGACGATCGCTAGCGTCATGAGTGCAAATGGCCTGGCACGGTACTGCTTAGCCGGTGCATTTCCACTCTTTACAATTCAGAGTAAGTGACGCCCAGCCTCACCTGTTGAAATCCAGCTCTTATTAAATCCATGTAGTGTACACCGAGCTAGGTATTGGGTGGGCAACTAGCTTGCTTGGATTTTTATCTGTAGCCCTGATGCCTGTGCCATGGGCCTGTTTCTACTGGGGGAAAACCTTGAGAGCCATGAGCAAATATGAGACATCAGTTGTCTGAGAACCAGAGAAGTAAGGGAGTTCAATAACTGCTACCAGTGTAGTACGACTCTGCCCGTAATACATAAGTTCGGGGCATGACGAGAGAAGCCCCGTTCGGATAGCTTAGGGGGGTGGATGATTATCAGTATAGATTTGATGTTTTCGGTGTACGATAGAGCCTGTATTTATTTGATATTGGATATAGCTTCACAAAGGTAGTAAGGCTGCAGTTTGGCTACTCTGATGCCCTCAAGTCTGCGCACTGAAAATCTACCAGTATGTCGTGTCCCACAAGATCATGCCGTCAACTTATTCAGGCATTCAGACTTGCGACACTTTGGAGGGTCACGGCCGCGATATCTGCAAATTCCCCATAGTCCGGTTCGTGTCGTCCAAATGACAAGATAGATCCGGTAAAGTAACTTCACGCGCCCGTAGGTCGTTACATCTCTTGATACGTGCAAGAGTGGGATAAGCTCAAATGAAGGCTTCAAATTGCAGAAGCTCAAATGAAGGCTTCAAATTGCAGAACATCAAATCATCCTAGGCTTTCAATACGGCACTCTCACAATGCCACTGCTTCGCCGCCACGAGCTAGTACCACGGATGCCTCTACTGCCTCGACAATCCCACGGCGCGGATATACAGGCCCTTTTGCTAGACACATAGCCACATGAGCAAGATTCGTGACAAGAAGAGACAAACTTAGTCGTACTACTCAAGGTGCCGAGACCACCGGATTGTGACTACTAGATGAAGGGGCACCGTTTGTACTCGCTGGCTGACTGAGGCCAGTACCGGATGATTGGAGCTCTCTAATAATGCTGAGTTCTATTGTGCCAGGGCTGACCATCTTGGCCCCGAGGCTCTGGGGTTGCTGTTGAACGCCAGTTGCAGTGAGAAAATCATACTGAACAGTCTGGTCGGCGGAATGATCCGATGGGTCATCCGCGTTAGAGCTTTGACTATTATTGTTGTCCGGCGATAGAGACAGCTCATGGGATTAGACAGAAACCGAGAGTGCTAGCATCAGAGTCCGCGCTGGCAGCCTGTCGACGCTTGCGGAATACATGCTGAGCCTGGCGGCCCCGCTCTCGGCGTGCCTGCTGACGATGAGCACGCAGTCGGGCAAATCGAATGACCGTCTGGACTTGGGGCGGAATGAGATTGGAGCGACCATGTTGGGGCAACTACGGTGGCCGAGGATCCGACTGACCACATGCGTTGACAGCTTCATCTTTCTTTTTGGCGAATTGCTGCATCGAGAGATCCTCCACGTAACCTCATAGTGAAAGAATGGAAGTCGTCAAGGTTTAGAATTGCCTGGTCCAAAAGCCTCAGGCTTCCTGTTGATTCCTCACGGTAACACGGGCCAGATCACTAATCAGCTTGTTGACGTGACAGGTCCGGCCTGTACACCACTGATGGTGTGTGTGCCAATACGTGAAAGGCGCCGTACAATGTCCTTTGAATCTTCCTCTGTCGAACTCGCGGAGGCTCTTGACCTAGCCAAGCTGTTAGGCAAAGATTAACGGCCGAATGATTCATCGCACACATTGCAGGCTTATCGGGCCTTTCGGGCATTTTCCTTTTCTTTGAGCGTACACGTCAGATCACGATGAGTCCACCAATCACACCGAGTGTCAGAAGCTGAGGCATGGCACTGTATCTGATGTCACCAAAAAGGCGAGCTGGTGATTTCTCATACCGATTGGGAAGGTCTTTTGTGGACGTAATTGGCTAGGGCTGGGGCTGGGGCTGGGGAGGTGTCTGGCCGTTCATTTTTAGTGTACTTTCTTTTTGTGGCATAAATCACATGCTGTCCTGCGCATCATGTTTCTTTCACATTTATATTGCGACCAAGAAGAAGGACATGGTGATTTTTGGTGTGTCCAGACTACAGCCCACTGCAGGTAATGTGTCTGGGTTTTGAGTGGGGTGATGCAAATCAACTGTTATTTGAATGTCTTTAACAGCTATTGAGGCTAACCCCCTTTGTTCCCTGCTGGCTGAATGAGATCTAAAAGATTGGCAAGACAAGGGAATTGCCTTGCAGATAGGCTCTCAGTTAACATTCACACTTCAGCTCCTGATGGTACGATGGCCACCGTATTTCAAGGTGGGGTGAGGTGTTTGACGCCAGGATAAACAGGCATGCTTCGTCCTCCTCTGCGGTAATTCTGGGAGCTTAATACCAGTCCGTGGGAACGGGAGCAGACCAGATCTTCAACTTTCCCTACAAGTATAGTGCGCCATACTGCGTCCGATGCTCACCGGGTGGTAATGTCTTTGACAGATTCCAGTACAGACGACCATTCCTACCGATCAAGGCATGTCCAAGTCATGTGGATGGGATTGTTTAATGAGCTTCTTAAATGGACTGAGATACTGTGTTTAATCGTGGTTGCAGTTGGCACAAAGAATGACTTGGAAGCAGGTACGGTAGTACGGAAACACCATACCAGACCATGCGTCCGTGATAAACATAGCTCGAATAAAGCCCTTTGCATCTTCATCAATGT
>JAVIXY010000512.1:0-11298 GCA_033030565.1 Fusarium nematophilum | reverse complement strand
CTCACTGCCTTCCCTTTTCGTGATATTTCCTCTATATCGAAACCGAGCCCCGCTTAAATGCCCCACTTTTGTGATTCAACACCATCATCCCGCGCCGTGGACGCCGCCAGCCAAGCGTTCCTACAAAGATGCAACGAGCTCCTCGACAAATGGATGACTGTCCTGCGACGGACTACCCTACCAGATGGCACCACTTGCTTAGATGCGCGGGTCAAAGACTCGATCGGTGCTTTGGTCAGAATTGCAGAGTCGGAAGACATCATTCTTCGAAGGCTCGCCTTGGCGCAGTTCTCCAGAGTTCTGTTAGCATTGAAAGAAAAGGTTAGATTAGAAAGGCGGCGTGGTTCCCTTGCGCTTGCGAAACGGCCTTGCGAGAGGGATAATACTATCGCGATCAATATCTTCATCGAGGCCAGTGGCAACCCGGAAAGAGCAAAGTTCCAAGATGCTTGTCGCAAAGCAGCTCGCTACGCAGCACTTGCAAGCCCATCGCCGCTCCTCTTTGTTACCTTCACGGACATGGCAGAGCGGTTAATGTAAGTATGCCCAAATTACTATGAATGTCAGATCACGCCATAACCCCCTGCAAGCAAAAACAAATCTATCAAGATCGGCAGGCTTGAAGCTATTGCCGGGGAAGTCCTTCGCATCAGTCCTCCCGAGTTGGTGTTAGCCTGCCGGTATGTCGCTGAGGTAGGTGAGGCAGATGCCAGGTCAAGTTCTGTGGAAGCTGGGCAGCAACGAGACCTCGTCATTGTCAGAAAGCTGCTCAATTGATGTAGCAAGGCGGGGGACGTGTGGGCTTGGGCTTGAAGTCGATCGACTGAAATAGAGGCATCGTATTCGGATCTTTTATGATACGCTCTTTTGTCGTTTTGACGTGCTTGTGACCAAACATCGTGACGACTGACCAAGCCGCTGGCCGATCGCGAGATGCAGTACGCATGCATTGGCGAGCCTGTCAGCATCGATATTCTGATTCAACCTTGATCATGTCATCTTCCATCATGTCGCACAAAGCGCTTACGTCCTCATGGTACCTTCGAGTCATTTTGCGACAGCCTTTGTTGGTTAGAACACGATAGCGAGGCGACTACTATTCCCCACTATCTCTACGCGGAGGACGATTCACGAGAGCCAAGCCAAGAATTTGAGGCCGCGGGCTTTAATGACCCAAGTTTTGCGTCGAGCTTCACATCAAGCTTTAGCACCGCTAAGCGTCCTAGGCGATCACTCAGTCCTCCCTCCAGTTCGAGAGGGAGCCAGTCGTCCAAGAGTCGGAAGCCGCCCAATACAGCTCGACGCACTGCTGAGTCGTCCACGTCCACTACAGGACCTGCCNAGGCGATCACTCAGTCCTCCCTCCAGTTCGAGAGGGAGCCAGTCGTCCAAGAGTCGGAAGCCGCCCAATACAGCTCGACGCACTGCTGAGTCGTCCACGTCCACTACAGGACCTGCCCAGCCGGGTTCCAGCGAGTCCCGCTGGGTAGAGACGTATGAGCGCAACGGGAAGGTCTATTTTAGGAATGCAGAGGGCAAGGAAATCAAGACCGAGATCAAGGACTGGATGGAAGAGACAGCAGCAGATGGAACCCAATGCTTCTATTGGCAAACCCCCAAGTCAGGACGGACATTTTGGGCGACCGAGTTGCCGAAGGAATCGAAGAAGGACCGTCGACGCTGAGATGGCCGGAGGGGCGAGGATCAGTCTTGATTGATGCTGTTCCCAGGAACAGCCATTCTGTTTCTCGACTGGTTCTGTTCCTGGGAACAACCGGACTCTGTTTCTCGACTGATGTTGCACAAGAATGCCGGCACAGAAGAGCTAGTACATGGAATGTTTTGATACACGCAGAGGGCATGCTGGCATGGGTGCGCTTCAGCTGGCTGTTTGATGTTAGCCCGGCAGGGTGCGAGCTTCCAATTCTGTTTTTAAGTCCCATGCCAAGTCGGCCTAGCCTACCGACAACATCACGGCTCCATGCTGATCCGCGAAACAAACGGGATGCTCCAGTGAATTGCGGACATTAGATGATGCCCAAGACAGTGGGTGGGAGGCTGAGTTCTACGAACGCCCCGGCGCGCCCTCGTTTATAACCAAGTAAACATTGTGATGTCCGACTTGCTCCAACCGAATGCCTTCATCGGTGCTCCTTTCAGAATTGAAAAGTGAGTCTGCCGGCATACATGGATAGGGCAGGCAGAGTTCGGATGATCCGGAAGCCGATTTCGCTCAGAGTTTGTATTTCAACTCTATTGTGATGTCATTCCCTTTTGGGCAGCGAATGGCGTTGCATTGGCGAAGCCAGCATTAAATAGCTGGCCATCCGCCTGCCAGCGTTGTCGTCAATCATCGCCATTGGCGTCGCTGCCGTCTTCCGGATCGTCTCGGAACCCCCAACAGGATGATCTTCCCGGCAGACGCAATTGTATCGTCAGTCTGCTGGCAGCCAGACTCATGAGATAACGAGCGGCGTAGAGTTCTAAAGTGGGACGTAATACGCCACTTACCTCGATCCAACGTCAAAGCGCAGGACGTCTTTGTTTTCTCCCGACCTTTCTTGGCCGTGGGTGGCAAGGGAGAAAAGACGGCCCAAGACTTTAAACTGAAGACTTGACTAAGTTCTTCCTCTTATGCAGTTTTGACATCCAGAGGTTTCTTGTGATGCCTGTCGTGTTCAGAACGAAGTAAGCCAACAGACATCGCAAGTAATTCCAGAATGAAGAAGCGCGACCGAAGGGTGTTGGGCATTCTAGAGCCCGATATGAACACGTTCCGGGACGACGACGACCCGAAGCCTGCAACCTCGTACGTGCTACCAGCGTCTGGGTTTCATACTCCTTATTAACTACTTCTGATCATAGTCCTTACGGTGGCACACTCTTTCAGCTGTACTTCAAAGGGCAAGGGCCTCTATACATGCCAAATGGACTGCTCAAGAAGAGCCTAGCATTCGCTGATCGCCACTGCAAAGAGGACATCCTTCGTCTAGAGGATGTGTCTTTGGACGTGGGCCACGTCATGGTTCATTTCCTCTTCACAGGCACATATCAGTGTCTGAAGCCAGAAGGACAATCTCCCCAGGACGAGCGGATCGCAGAGTTTGCAACGAGTGTTCGGGTTTTTTCCATGGCCCGGGTCTATCGCCTCCCTACTCTCCGTCGCCTGGCAACTAGGGAAATCCAGAGACTTGGAGATGGCCTTAGCCTGCCTTGCATCGTGGATGTCCTACAGGACGTGCATTCCAACCTCTGCGACGAAGATGAGTGGTTGGAGACTTACCTCGCTTCTCGAACTCGGTCCGAGCTTAACACTCTTGACAGGCCCAGGGCGGAGGCTCTTCTGCTTGAAATCGGGTGCGTTACAACCATTAACAAGATGCTACTAAGGGCCGTTGTTGGCAGAGAGCTGGAGCAAAGAGAGGCGCTTGCACAAAAGATCGAACATGCGGATCGGGTATTGGCTGCGCATAGCGGACTCATGAAACATGAGAGAAAGGCAGGCTCGGCAAGAATACCGCCATCTGTGGACTACGTTGAGCTCGAGTCATCAGTAGAGTGGTCACCAGAGGTGGAGGAGCCACCGGAAGAGAAGCCAGCAGAGGAGATACCGGCTGAGGTAGCGTGGTCAGCAGGGGAGGAGAAGCCAGCAGAGGATGAGATGCCAGCTGAGGCACCCTGGCCGGAAGAAGAGGAGAAGTCAGCAGAGGATGAGATGCCGGCAGCAGAGGACGAGAAGCCAGCAGCAGAGGAAGAGTGTTATGAAGGGGCGAAAGACGACTTTTGCCCACCTGCGGAGGTTCCTCCAGAGGACGACAAGCCAGCAGCAGAGGAGTGCTTTGAAGGGCAAGAGCAAGCAACCCCTACCGAAGTGTTTGATGAAAACTGCCGTTGGCGTGGGGTTTTGAGTTCACGGGAACGCGCGCACCTGGGGAGTCACTTGAGGTCCAGCGGCTGGAGACGCTGCAGGAAATGTGCAGAGTATGTGAGCAAACTCTCCCAAGAGCTCCAAGCCGAGGAGAAATAGTCTTCTATGTCATCTAGGACAAAGTTACACTTCTACCTAGTAGCCCACTACAGACAATTGCCTTCACATACAGCTGTGTGATACTTTTGATGCTTAAAATAAAGAGATGAGGTCATGAAACGGGGTTAAACTGCAATGCCCGCCGAACGCGGGGTCTGGGGCTGTAAGCCAGCGCCTGTGCGCAGCGTCTCAAACCCCAAAAGGCATAAAACTGGTCATACGCAGACGCTTCTTTCACAAGTAAGTGCCTTGCTTCTCAGGCTCGTTCCGAAAGGCATTGGCGGACCCCGTAGGGGACCGGTCTCCTGTGTAATGGGACATCGAACGTACTGGCCTGCTATGTGCTATCCTGTGAGGAATCGTAGTCAAGAAGGATCAATTAATACTAAGGGTTGCGTCCTAGATACAAGACGTAGCGCAAAGAGAAACAAAAAGAGAGATAAGATCAATCTGGCCCTGGTTCAGGGGAAATATCTAGTTCTAGTGCTAGCGCATGTGATACCCTTTACGCGTATCAAGGTCATGCTGACACGGGATCACGTGGGTTCGTGACAACCAGGACATGGTATCACAACCAGAATGTTCCATCAATTGCTGCTTCAACGCGAGCTCTCTTGAGGAAGGGGGGTCCACAACGTGCCTTCCAATCACTGCCCTCCTACATTATGCACTGAAGTCGGCGGTCAGGGCTCGCAACGATTGGGACGTAAGATGGTGACTTTGATACAGGTTGCTGCAGGACCAGACCGATTGCGGCTAGTAGTGATACGAAGCGCAAATCCTCATCGTCCCGCTGACAACCCACAAGGACAAAGCGGGGTTGAGCCGTATTGGAATTCTAAAGGGACGGTATCTCTCGACGTCGAGGGACGAAGGACGACATGCGATTGGCTGTGGGAAATCATCAAGCCAAATGAGGGAATCGCCGACCTTGATTTAGATACTGGTTCACATTATCCCGCAATGACTGAGCGGCTAACGTNCAAGCCTACGTGCTCTATCGGTCGTAATGGAAGTGCTTGGTCACGGATATCGGCTGCTTTCCATCGCAATGACTGAGCGGCTAATGGTTGGTAATGGAACATCAGCAACCGGCGATGCGACCGAAGCCTGCGACCGTCCTCCAACTCCTCGTCCCTGCTGCCAACGATGCGACAGTGCCCAAGCATTAAATCTCTGTGTCAAATGAGAAGGGAGTAGGCTTTATATAACTTGACAGACTGCTTGTCGTGTAAGAAATTTTTGGATCAAAGGTCTTTACGATGTCTTGTCCCCACGCTAGAGGAGGTAGATCGTCACTGCGGATCATTGCGTGTAGTATCTCTGAATCATCTTGTCCGAGACTGATGATCGCCGGGCTCACGAAGCGCAACGACTGTATGGTTTTCTTACAGACCAATGGCAAGATATGATTACGTGTCGAAAATATGTTAACTGCCTCTTTAATATATCCATCTTGACGAGACAGATAACTGTAGGTTTCACAAGGGTAGGGTTCGAACCACTGGTTGAAGCCGAAATAGTGCTGTATTTAGGCTTCGTATTGATGGATCTTGTTGTTGTATCATCTAACTAGCCAGCAGGTGCGCAGTGGGGAGATATGGATCTGTGCCCCATAGGCCGATAAGGCAGTCCCCTTATCGCTTCCAGGTGGGCGCACATACCACCTGCCGCATCCCATCTGCTGCTTGTATGTATCTTGGCCGCGATGTTCCAACAATAACTCACCGGGCATCAGCTAACTTGATCCGCTTGGCTTTGGATATATAAAATCCTCGCCCACCCCGGACTTTTGCTCATCACTTCTCCCTCTTCACTAACGCTCAACGCCAAATACTGGAGGTTAGAAAGGATGTTGTTTATGTGAAAAGTAGAAGACGTAGGACGTAGACTAAGATAAAAGTTGTTTCCATCTTCTGCTCCAACATTCTACCCAGCCCTTCAACTGCACGACAATAATCAATGAGCCGAATAAATACTCGATCAGGTTCAAGTCTGGAGAGTACGACGATTGGTATTCTACTATCACGCCTGCTTCGGCGAGCATCTCCTTGATCCTTGGGTAGAAGAACTGGAATGAGGCCGAGGCACCAGCAGGTGTGAGCTGTCACGGCATCGGGTTGTGCTACAAATTTGATGGACAGATTTATCAAGTCAACGCGCAATTCATCCGTCACAAGCTATCCTGGAAATAGTTGGGCATGGGACAAGTCTTTGCATCAGTTGACATCAGCTTGAGCTGGCTCCCACGGTGCTAGGCGCCAGTTCAGGCTTTCACGCTGTCCAAATATATCTCCATCGCAAATCAGCTTCTGCAGATTGATGACTAAACTCATGGACGGACTCACACTCGGCAATAGGCATGGTAGCGAATATCGCGCATGTCTCTCTTAGCTTTAAGGCACAGGTCTTTCACATCTTCCTGAGACATGCCTAGTATCCTTGTCATGGGGAAGCATGACAGAGCGGTGAGACCTTGAGAAAGCCCTATATTAAACCACCTCCCCACCTCTCTCTCGTGGCGATCCTCGGACCAAGGACAGTAACATACCTTGATGACGGTTTCATCAATGTCCGTGAAGCCAGCCAACACGAGCTGGCGCCGCGTTTCGTCAGGATCCACCCTCATAGAACGACCATGTCGATCCAGCGACTTGAGAGGCTTGGAGGTCCATTCATCGAGAGCGCTGTCGGTTGGAAGAGTACCGTCGTCACAACGTGGACTACGCCTAGGACCATGATGTCACCTACCCGGGTCCCGCCAACCCTCCCGAGCAACCGCGGGCTGCCGGGCATGGCGCCCAACCAACTGGACCGGTAAGCGCCTTCGATGATCAAAAGAGCCAGTATGTCTAATGCATCGGCTAGATTCATGAACAGCAGCTACCTCGTTCAATTGACAAGAATATCCCGCCGGTATCAGTTCAATCAAAGCATATATATCATTCACGCTTGCCAGCAAGCGCGCGCTACAAGACAAGATAGATCTTCTATTCCAACCCTTGCTTTCACGGCACAATGAACACGGAGTGGAAGAACTTTTTGGCCCGCACGGGGCACCTGTGGTCTGGTCGGCGGCGGAGACCTCGAACAAACAGCTGTCTTGCTGTGGGAGCGTACCGTTCGTGCTCCCAGAGGCCTACGCCGCCGTGAGGACCGCAGGCGGGCCCCATGGCACTCCTATATTTCTATAAGGAGGAAATAGCTAAGATGACATGAACAAAGGGGGCCGCGGTGGGCGGGAAGAAAAACGTTGCGGAAGGAGCCTCTGGAAGGAGCCTCTGGAAGGAGCCTCTGGAAGCAGCCTCTGGAAGGACCCTCTGTCGCGAAAACGACGAAGTTGTTGAGGGGAGGGGTTCCTGGCAAGGTGGGCCGACATTTGTGCATTGGCGGCACGGAATATCGCCAAAACCCGAACGAAGGGGGCTCCTCCCGCAATGGACCTGAATAGAACCAATCATCTACAGACCCTGCTGTACCGGCTCTCAAGTCTCTGGCATACCAGCCACAATATTAGCATACTGGCTGTTTGGGTAGCTCAACAGATTGAGGCCAGTACCTAGAGTCCCTAAGGCCGTGGAGCTGGTACGAATCAAGCTCTTGTCATCCATGCCATCGCCGCTTGCCTCCCAGAACATAGAGCGCGCGAGCCCTGCCTCTTTGAGCCAGGACACCTTCGCTTTCACAACCTCTGGCGTGTCATAGGAGATAAGCTCTCGACTGCCAGGGTCATAGCTATATGACGCGACCAGCTCGGAGTCAATCTTTTCGACTGCCCCCTGCCGTGGTAAGGCTTTATAGTCCCACACGCCGTTCTCCCACGATCCGCTACCTACCCCATCAAATGGTTGGCCAACGCCGTCGGTATTCTCAAAGGCTCGTCCGTAGAGAGGCATGCCAAGGATGATTTTTGACGGGTTGACCCCAGCGGCAACATAATCCTGAAGGGCCGCTGTAGTGGAAAATGCAGAGGAGTCACTGGGAAAGAGATTCGACTGATGCCCGCTGACAATATCCCAAGAGCCAGCATAATCGTACGCCATGAGATTAAAAGAGTCGACAATGTCTGACAACGATTTGAGATCGAGCTTCTTGTAATAAGTTGGTCCGGCAGGCGATGCGATAGAGAGTATGAAATGGTACCCTGGCGCATGCTGCTGGGCATAGGCATCGAGCTCTTCCCTCACGGCCTGGAGCAGAAGAATGAAGTTTGACGACTCAATCTCATCCGCGGGATACTCCCAGTCCACATCGACACCATCGAATCCCCAGTCCCCCATTAATTTCACAGCCGACTTCGCAAATCTCTCTCTGTTTTCCACAGTAGCTGCAGCTGACGGGAAATTATTTGACCAGGTCCAGCCGCCGATACTTAGAATGACCTTCAGAGAACGATGCTGCTTCTTGAGGAGGTAGAGTTGCTTAACGCAGCCATATGCGTTGACCCCTGCTTCATCCCATAAATCGGTGGGATAGTGTTTTTCGAGATCGGCGTACGTATCGCCGGAATACACCTGGCCATCAGCCTTCAAGTTTAGAAAGGCATAGAGTACTTGTGTGAGGTCCGTGGCGTGCAAGTTTTGGGGCTGGTAGCCGCGGGCGTAGACCCCCCTAGCAGTGTTAGTTACCTGTTATTAAGGACTGGGCCAATTGACGTACCAGTTGACAAAGTACGCTACGTTATGGTACCCCTTTGGGTCCTCCGTTTGCGCAACCGCGTAGCTCAGCGTGCCTATGCAAAAAAGAAGGAGGTGGTAAATCATCGTGTCAATCTTGTTCACCTCGAAATTGCAGTCGCCAAACTGAAGCTGCACTCACATCGCACATTTATAGATGTCGCCTGGCTCCTGGCAATCGTTTGCCTTTGTGGCCCCGTGCTTGGCAGCTCTTGGGGCGGGATGCCGGATTCGTGGCTTCTGGCGGGTTGCACCACAGCACTCCTAAAGCCGCTTCTAAGGGAATAGGGCCCTAATCTTACCACCCTGTAGCGGGCGCCTGGTGCTGTAATAGAATACCGCAGCCAGCTCTTTTGTCCACTGAGTATTTGGTTCAGGGAAAACCTAGAGACCCGGAGCCGGGCGACTGGCGGTTCCCTATCCCGCCAGCCCGACGAAAGATTGCGGGCATAGAATTATAAAATGAGAGAGTGGTGCCGCTGAGAGACGTTACTCCCATCACATCAGCTCTCATCATATCAGCTCTCATCACATCTGCTTCCATCATATCTGCCCCTACCATGTCTACTACTCCCACCATGCCTGTGCCCACTACTCCCACCCGTCCTATCTCAACGCTCCCTGTCGTCAAGACCCCTGTCGCAACATGCTCATCTATCGATGCTATAATAGCACGGATTGAAGCACATCATGATCATAAGATCTTTATCGAGGAAGGACAGTGGGAGGATGGGACCCAAGCCATCATCGACTCCCTCACAGCACAGGAACAGCGCCAGGATATAGAGGTGCAGCAACTAGATTTTCAGTATCAGCACTGGAAGGAACAGCGCGCAGTTACTGAGAAGGCTATCGACGTTCTGCGAGATAGCCTCTCGTCCATCGAATGCGAAATCGAAACGACCATCAGATCCCAGGAACAAGCCAAATGGAAGGCGCAAAAGCACCGCATGCAACGGGCCTCAAAACTTCAAGATCGCCGTCGAGATATGATGAATGAAACTCTTTATCGTGACGTGTCTCGTTATGGCAGACTTATAACCGACATAGTAAGTGCTTGCGCTCCTTAAAGTCTCGTGTCTGACCACAGACGTAGATCCAGATCGTGCACGATTCCTCCTATGGTACGGAAGTTTAGTCGACTCAAAGTGCTGAAAGGACTGAGGGCTAAAGCCCTTAAGGCTGTTGGATAGCGTTCCTAGCGCTGTTAAATGCAAGAAATACTCAATCTCTATATCCCTGCGATGTATGTTCTGTCAGGTGCTGTCAGGTTGGCCAACATCAGGTTGAATTTCTTGCAGATGGGGAAGTCCTGTAACCTTTATTCAGGGTAGATCAGGATCGTATGGTAGGCCATTTCAGATATTCTAACTCAATTCATAACTGCAACGCGTTCTATCCGCTTTTGGAGAAGATCCTTAACGACGGGGATCCACTTCCATGCGTCCCTCATGTCCTCGTTCGTACAATCTGGAAAGTCAAGCTGTCCGCTGACTATGTCCATCCACTGAGCAATGCCAGACCACTGTAGGATGTGGCCCCCGAGCCAGAAGGAATGAACATCGTCTGGCCAGGCTTGAGAATCCAGTAGCGCCATTGTTGTCTCTCGTCGTACTGCTCGGGATCTTCCATCCATTCTTTACGTTGCTGATCAGTTGGCCGAGACATCCATATAAAGCCGAATAAGCCTGCCTGAAGAGTTATCCACGTGGCGAGGCCATGGCTGTCCATATGCGGTGCTGTGCAATGTCCTCCCTCAGACAGAAGCGCCCAGTGCTCAACATCTCTCCACTCAGCCCAGTCCTCCCTAGAAGCTACAGTCCTCTCTGCGCTGTCTCTATTTAGGACTCTATCACGAATCTGAGCAAGAATCTGGCAATTCCTGCCTGTCAAGAAGTCGGGTAACGTAGAAGGTAAGGATCAGCGGAAGTCAAGTATGTTCCATGGGTCATCTGTTTCTCTTGCGGCGAGAAATCGCTTATACACTTGTTGCATACTGCGTGGCTCATACGAGCATTTGTCGGCTTCTAGGGAGGGAATCTGAACAGAGACCACCTGATCATGGTCCTCTATCCATTCGAAAAACTCGGGAATCGGCCTGGATCGGTTCCTCCACTGAAAGTAGACCTGACGGACAGCGGGATAGAAGATATCATCAAACCACCGCGAGAGCTGCTCGTCAGTTAACCGATTGAAGTCGCGGGNGTAGACCTGACGGACAGCGGGATAGAAGATATCATCAAACCACCGCGAGAGCTGCTCGTCAGTTAACCGATTGAAGTCGCGGGAGCATGGCAAATGTGGAAAGAATAGGTGAAATGTGATGAAATCAGCGCCTTCGGCCCTCGCGAAGATGAAATGCGGCACGTCTTTCAGTCGTGACGGAACCAACCGGGGCCGCTCCGGATCTGGATCCACGCGATCCAAGGTCAGGTGAACGTCTGTGGAAATATTCTGACCATACTGAGGAGCGGAATAAAACCGAATCCCGTGGACTGCTGTTGCAGGAGAAGTCGCAAAACCCAAGATGCTATCGATGTCGAATGAAACGACCGGAGGAGTCTGTCGTGAATGTTCGGTATGGAGACAGGCCTG